>JALIZH010013643.1:0-112269 GCA_030522465.1 Rhipicephalus appendiculatus
GCCTCCAACATACGCTTCCTAACCTTCTAAACGTGTACACGTCTGCACACTTTAACCTGTTTACGCGCACTTTGTTTCATGTATAAGTATATACCCCGAAATGTATTTTACGCTTGGTGAAATTCAAAGAGGATGTTTCTCTCTCCTCTGTATTTGTATCTTTATTTGTGTTCTTACTTGGCACATGATGGTCTTAGGAATGTGTTATTATTATTACTGTTCTTCATTTTGAGAGGAAGCTATTCGCGCTGCGTGTACAAAGTTCAGATAACAGTCTGTTTGATACTTCATTGTCGTATTTGCTACGCATTGTTTTTTTTTCCTTTTTGATGAAGTTGTATGTGTGTGACTATTTTGCTTTGAACTGCCTTTCGCCGTGTATTTAGGGGCTGCGGCTCGGTCAAGCTGTATACGACAGCTGCATTTTTCTTTCTGCAGCTCCCCTTTCACTGTACTTATCGAAATTATTATTATTATTATTATTATTATTATTATTATTATTATTATTATTATTATTATTATTATTATTATTATTATTATTATTATTATTCAGCAGCAGCAGCAGCGGCAGCAGCAGCAGCAGTGGCTGCGGCGGCGGCGGCGGCGGCGGCAGCAGCAGCAGCAGCAGCGGCGGCGGCGGCAGCGGCGGCGGCAGCAGCAGCAACTTATTTACCGTAATACTTTGACTTGGACTAGTCTGTTCATCTTTGCGGGGCACGTAAACAGGCTGCTGCTGCTGCTGAGTGGGCCAGGGAACAAACGGGTGTTAAGGACATCTTAGTCAAAATCGAAAATAAACGGGCATGGGCAGGGCATGCAGCGCGTAAGCAAGATAAGTGTTGGTCATTAAGGGTAACAGACTGAATTCCAAGAGAAGGCAAGTGCGCGAGGGGGAGACTGAAAGTTAGGCGGGCAGTTGAGATTAAGAAGTATGTGGGTATAATGCCGCAGCGATCACAGGACCGGGTTGATTGGCGGAACATGGGAGAGGCCCTTGCTTTGCAGTGGGCGTGGTCTGGCTGATGATGTGATGTGATGTGATATACTCTGTCAAACGTAGTTTACTGACACAAGTAGTACTCGAGCAGAAGCCCTATGGACGCCGAAAGCGGATGGCGAAAACCGACACAAGAACAGCAGTGCCAGCGCCAGGCAGTCGTCTGGCGACAGCTTCAGACCCACACGTTCCCCAGTCCAGTGCGATTGCGGCACATTTTCTCGGCGCAGTACCCAAGTGCTATTAGCAAATTATGTCAGGCAACTAGAGCGACGCTCTCGCACATGTTGTGGGAGTATCCTGCTACAGCAGCTAGAATGGCAGTGGCTCCGGAGGCTCTTGCGTCAAAGTGGGCCGCCGCTCGGCGCAGCTCCAACTTCAAGACACAATAGTAGGCAGTCCCGCAGGCCCGAAAGGCGGCGACGAGGCCTTGAAGTTTCCCCATGGGAGACCTAAGCCCAAGTTGTTGAACATCACCGGACTTTCAATAAAGTTGCTTCCATTCATCCTAGCGTCAACAGTTCGCACTCAGCGCTTTCAACTAAGGTAATAGAGGTTTTTAGTCTGACCGGTATTCCGGTAACGCACCGGCGTGGCGTATTACCGGATAACGTGTCCCGTAGCTGCCACCACATCAGGTGGCGCCATCTATGGAAGATAAAAGACAATTAACAAACACGTAATCTACGACCTCCAAGATTCCGGGAGCGCCACTCACTAAGCCTACAGCATTGATTATTTGAGTAAGTCTCTCGAAAACTGCCGAATCGAGACATAATTCGCTGTCGAAGCTTAAGGACATTAATCTGAAGCAAATCAAAAGCATCTATTCGAAGCTAGCGAGCTACAGAGCGCACGACGGCCACTTGATAGATTCGAGGTGGAAGGCAACCTCTTTCAGCGGCGCGGCCATGTTTTCCGGGCGCGCGCATGCGCAGTTCACACCCCGTATTCTGGTACACGCAAAGTATTGCGCGTACAGCGGTGTGCCGGACAGACTAAAAACCTCTAATGTCCCACTGTGGCGTATTGTCCTTCCTCCCTACACCTGTAATCATTGCCGTACTCACCTGGATCAGTTCGTTGAGAGAGTGCTCGTGGATCTGGTCCTGCTGCGCTTGCATCCACTTTCTCTCCTGCGCAATGTCCCACAGCAGCGTCGCCTTGGCCACCTCCGCGGTGATGTTGGGAATGCCGAGGCTGAAGAGGGCGTCGTTCATGTACAGCCTCCACGCCCGCTCCTCGTAGACGCGCGACGTGCCCGAGTAGAACTTCTTTCTCACCGACATGCCGACCTCGAGCACCACGCGGGCCTCGCGGTTCTTCTCGATCACGCTCAGCTTCAGCAACGTGCTGACACCCTGGAATATTAAATTTGTTAAGGTGTTTATTTGCCGGCACTCAGCGATAATGCGTCACCGACAGCCACGGCCAGGCACGGACTCTCAGCGCGAGCTGCTCTTTCTCTTCGAAGAGGGCGACCCACTGTATAGTTCCAAAGTTTCGCTACAAATTGTTCAATTTATGGTATATGTCGCGACAAAATCGAGGTGCCAGGGAGTTTTAGTGTAACGGAAAACAGCAAAGGCAGGATTTTGCGTCAGTGTTACGTGCTCCAAACTG
The DNA here is from genome assembly GCA_030522465.1 of Rhipicephalus appendiculatus. Classification (NCBI taxonomy): domain Eukaryota; kingdom Metazoa; phylum Arthropoda; class Arachnida; order Ixodida; family Ixodidae; genus Rhipicephalus; species Rhipicephalus appendiculatus. Next base: position 2,621 of record JALIZH010013643.1, read on the forward strand.
TGCATTCGCCGTACGTAAACGTAGCCCGAGCTCTTAGGTACGTACGCTATTTCCGGGATATAGCGTTCAACGCTAACGCACGCAAGGGATTCCGTACGTAGGGCAAGATGGCGGTGCCTGTTGAAGCGAGAGCCGTCCACTTCGTATATTAGAAGTCGTCAGCCTGAATTTCTAAAGTCACCAATTCGCAAATTATGCCTGTATTTGATTTAGATTGTAGTAATGGTGCTTCGCCAGCCGTATACTGCCGATAAAATAGCTCCGTTTTGGAGATACACATTCGATCAGCGCTGCAGAAGGCTTAGCAAGGTTTGTTTACAATGTTCGCTCATGTTTGCGATAGCCGCGCAGAGATGGCGATGCTGTCTTGATTCGCCTTTTTCTCAGATAGGACCAATTCGGCACATCAGATAGCGTCGTATATGCTTGCGTTAGCGTTAGCGGGAATGCCTTCCGCTGCACTAGAGGACTAGTTGGCACGCTGAGCATTAGTTTTAGCATAGCGGGAATCGCTTACGTTAGCGTGCTTACGTTAGCGTTAACAAACCTTGTTATGCCTTCTGCATCGCAAATCGACTGTGTATCTCAAGAACGGAGCTATGTTATTTTAAGTACACGGGTGGCGAAGCCTCATTACTCAAATCTAAATGAAATACAAGCATTATTTGGGAATGAATGAGTTTTATAATTCAGGCGGACGACTAGAAAAGAATCGAAGACAACGGCTCTCGCTTCAATAGGCACCTCCATCTTGCCCAATACGTGCGGAATCTCTTGCGCGCGTTAGCGTTAAACGCTATATTCCAAAAATAGCGTACGTACGTAAGAGCTCGAGCTACGTTTACGTTCATCACAGGCTCAGTTTGGAGCACGCAGCGCTAGCGCTAACTCCTTGCGTTTGCTGTTTTCCGCTTTACTAAAGCTCCCCAGTGTTACCATTGAGACGAACGATAACGCTTACGTAAGCGTTTGCCGCTACACTAAAACTCCCTATTAGAGCATTTTTAGCAGCGCCGGAAATGCCATTTCGTTTATTGCTACCACTACCGCATTACAGATCCACCTTAGCCTACCACGATCCGACAACTCTTAAGGCTCGTTCACACCGAAGGCGGGGCGGCCAAAGCGGCGAGGCGGCAAGGCGGAAAGCGGGGAAAACCTCCTCTCCAGGCGGCGAAAGCGGGAGGAAAACGAGGCGGCAAGTCCGATTGCTCCCGGACCAATTTTTTGCCGCCCGCCCGAGCTCGCCGCTTTGCCGCAGCCAATCAGAACGCGCTGCGGCGGTGGCGCGGCGGTGGCGCTGGTGTATCTTTGGGAGAAGCAATGCCACGCGATAGCGACACGCGCGCTATGCCCCGCCTCCTCGGCCGCGTGGGCAGCCGAAGGCGGCGTGCGGTCTGAACAGGTGTGCGCACTAGCCGCCTCGCCGCTTCGAAAAGCCCGCTTTCCCGCTTTGCCGCTCCGCCTTCGGTGTGAACCAGCCTTTAAGGCGAAAGCCTTAGATGCCTCAACAAATACAAAAACAAACCATCGGCGTCATCGAAAAACCCGAAGTCGGGATAGGACGCCTATCCTGTCTTCTTCTAGAATCGGAGCTGTTCAAGGCCGAGGCTAATCCCCGAGAAGCTTCATCCGCAGTTTCCTAGCGGGTACGTGCCATAGGACAGTTGTCACTACTCACCACTGGTTCAAAACGTATGAAGTGCAAAAGCGAATGTGTCACTGGGAGAGAAAGAAAGAGAGAAAGAAAGATAAAAGATAAAGAAAGAAAGAAAATAGGGGTAGAACGAAAGACTGTGTGGAAGAAATTTGTTTTGGAGAGCAGGAGTGAAATGCGTATTGCCTCGTTTGTACCGATGCACACCATGCCCACCAATGTTATGCCACCAGTTCCACTGTTTAACAAGCCTTCGCGAAATAAAAGGCGCCCTACAAGACTTTACCAGCATGGTGAGAAGGCGCTACCGGTCGGTGGTCGAGACTCCCGAGATCACGCGAGCGAAACAAAATAGCGCAGCACGCGGCCTGTAATTTACAATTAATTCTCGAAGTCAACTAGAAATCTTTCCCTCTTGTTTTTACAAATCATGCCGTATAACCCAAGTGACCACGCCATTATACCCAAATTCACGGCCATTGGCCGATTTGAGCATCATGGGCTGCATAGTTTCTGCGACCGCCGCGGAGGGCGCCACGTGCCCGCGCGCGCTCTCGAATCACACTGGACGTAAGGCGCGCGTTCGAAGAAAAAAAAAACGTCATGACGCGCGCGAGACGTAACTTCTTTACCCTGTGCCATCCCTCGCTGCCAGGGGCCGTAGGCAGAAATTTTTTTCGGGGAGGGGGGGGTGCACCTCCTTGATTTGGAAGTGGGGGACCGGGCAGGCAGATGTGGTCGAGTGCAATTTTGTGCTCTATATTACATGGCAAAAAAAATAATTTCAGGGGGAGGGGGGGGAGGCACGGGCCCAGGTGTGCCACCCCCTTGCTACGCCACTGCTCCCTGCTTAGCTTTCAGCGAATTCGTCGGGACGCACTGGGCGGAAGGGGTGAAGGGAGAAAGAAATTACAGCTCGCAATAAATCTCTCACTCAGCTCGTGCTTGAGGGACTCTAAAAATTTTTCCGGCAGTCGATTCGTGAGGCAATAAATTCCTTTAATGAAGCCATTCGATGGTTACTTGGAAATCTGTTGCAGGGACCCTTCAAGTCTAAAGCTTCAAGTAAAACTTGTTTTGTTTATTCCTCGATTCCAAGTTGGCGCCACAGGTCTTTTAAAACCGATCGAAGACTGGAATAAGCTAAGCCCAGAAATATTTGACGGTTCGAATCCGCTCGGGAGTTTCGACGAAGCTTTCTATGCTGCTGATTTGTATTTTCTTATATGCTGTATATGCACTTCTGTTATGAGTTTGCATTGTGATGTTTGTACTATGCTGCTTGTATATTTGCTTTCAGTGTTGTAAACTTTCCCACCCTGTAACAGCCCGAAAGGGCTCACAGTTTTGAAAATAAATAAATAAATAAATAAATAAACTAATTAATTAGGTAATTATTTTTGTATGAATTAATAATTAATTAACAGAAAGAGCCCTTTAAATAAATGAATGAATAAATAAACTAATTAATTAGGTAACTAATTATTTTTATGAAAATTAATAATTAATTAACAGAAAGAGCCCTTTTGAAGCGATTACCTGGGACAGCGAGAGCCTAATAATGAAGTAGAACAGGAAGATGGGGTCCGTGTTGTGATCGAGCCACTCGGTGAAGCTCAGGTCGAGCAGGTACAGGGCCTTGCGCACGCGCACATCCGTCGGCATGGGCGTCGTGTGGAACTCGATGCAGGAACGGTAGAAGAGGACCAGGTTTTTGTACGGCTCGAAAGCCGCCGCGTGCGGGTTGACCGTGGAAAGCGTGCGGTTCATCAGGTCCAGCAGGACCTCGTTGTGGGTGGTGCGAGTGCTGGCGTCGAAGTGCCTGGTCGCCCAGCCTCCGCAGGAGTAGCTGTCGTCGTTCGAAAGTGGTAAAGCGCGAGAGTCGAACGAGAACGCTCGGGATTCGCGCGGGAACAACGTTATTCATGGTGATCAATCACCCTTCGTGGTGTACTTTAAAGGGGCCCTGCAACACTTTTTGAGCATGGTCAGAAAACGCTGCCGATCGGTAGTCGAGGTTTTCGAGAACACGCGAGCCAAATATAGCGCAGCACGCGGCCTGGAATTCGCAATAAATTCTCCAATTCAGCTAAAAATTGCTTTCTCTTCTCGACAAATGACGCTACAAGCTCAAAAATCACTCTTCACAGCCATTGGCTGATTTGAGCATGGCGCGCTCGGTAGTTACAGGCCGCCGCGGGAGGCCGCGACTTCTCCGCGTGCGCGCGCGATCGCAATGAAAATTCGCGTATTCGAAGAAAAAAGAGAGAAAGCGCTCAAGGTCACGAGGCGCACGTGACGTATTTTCTTCCCCCCGTGCCATCCCTGCTTAGCTTCCAGCGCTTCCGTCGGGACGAGAAGAAGAATGCAATAGCAGCGTGCGACAAATATTTGTAACTCCACTTGTACTGGACGGATTCTAAAAATTTTTGCGGTGGTGAATTCGTGAGGCAATAAGCCCCTTCAGTGAATCCATTCCATCGGCTACATGTAAAATGTTGCAGGGCCCCTTTAAGCTGTATTCACGACGGACGTGATCGCGGACGAATCAGTCACAGGACATGTGATGTGTTCCGGATCTCTCCGCAGCCAGCATTCACACGACGGGGGAGAATTCACGCTGCAAGCGAAGGTCTCGGCGTTGATCCCCGAGGATCCCAACTGTGATTTGGGCCTCCGTCGTTTCACGAATCGCTCCGCGCGGACCGAAGCGGGAAGGCGGGAACGGCTGACGTATGGTGATGTAGTGCGCAATCCGTAGGCTCGAATCGCGATGTGGTCCGTCGTGTGAATACAGCTTTACCGGTAGCTATTAAAAAAAATCACGCCATATCCACGAAGTGAATGATGATGAGTGGGCGAAGCTCGATCGTTTTCATCCATGGCAGGAAGAGAATGTGGTCTGGAACGCGCTTATACTTCATGGTCATCAGCGTCATCGTCATCGTTATCACGTGTAGTGGGTACTATTCCACTATACCAGAACGCGCTTATACTTCATCGTTATCACGTGTAGTGGGTACATTCCAGTATACTGCGTCATCGTCATCTTTATCACGTGTAGTGGGTACGTTCCACTATACTGCGTCATCGTCATCTTTATCACGTGGAGTGGGTACATTCCACTATACGTGGCTATCTACCTACCTACCTACCTGTTACTGCTACTACTACAACTACTACACAACAACTACAGAGGAGGGACAGACTCCCACACCCTTAGGAGCTTCGCCCCTAAAAAGAAAAAAATTACACCATCTCCCACTAAAGGGAGTGGGGAGATGCGAAGCAGCGCCGGTGTTCACTTCTGTTTCCATTTGTATGTTTCCGTGTATGTTTGATTTGTGTGTGGAGTGTGGAGTAAAAGGCAGGTTAGTGAAATTTGCTACGTAGTTAGTTAATGAATAGTGCTGACTCGAATGGTTAAGACATTACTAAATTGTTTTCTAACGCACCTTTATATTTGCGTGTACATTGTCCATAGCAAGATGATTCTATTACAAAAGTATATATAAAATTAAAAAAAACGAAGTGCCATTGGCCTCTTCGATTAACCATGGCAAGTACGCATCACAGCAACATACATAGAGGCATGAACGAATCACAAACGAGGACACACACACAAACGCACACACAGAATATTCTGACTTATACGTAGCCGATATCTACTGTAGAAGCCGCTTGAAGGCTATTTATGCTCCTACTTTGGAATAGCACACGGTGTACTGGTTAGCAGCCATACAATTTAGAAGAATAATTGGACGTTTTGTACACATCATCGTGTGCCCTTCTATTTGCTTACGTGTGTCATCACTTAGCACGAAACTTTTATTCCAAGGTAATCAATAAAATTAAGTAGTTCTAAATTTTGCTAAAGAGTATCACGAGTACTGCAAAATATATTGCAGTATCTACGAGAGAGCTGGCAACGTAGATGGCTTAGTAGTTACCTAGTTGAAAACACCAAGAAAGCTTCCCTGGTTAGTAACGGCAAAAGTTACAAGCTTTACTAGCTCCTGGCTAGTGACGAGATGCCGCGAAGTTAGTAAAATACGCTCGAAACAAGTAAATGCATGCGTTTACCCCCTGTTTACTAACTTTTTTTTTTCTTAGAGTCTACGACGCTCGCCTTCGGACCGTGCGTACCCGGGCTCCAATCCCACCTCGCCAGAAAATTTTATTTCGTTTTATTTATTTCTCCTTTTCCTCCCCTCCAATTATCTTCGCTCCTTCTCTCCTTCCTCTGACGCGTTGCTAGGCGACACACGATGACGTCGTCTCTCGACGGAGTTTTGCTAACACTAACGGACCAAGCTCAAACTGAACTAGCTCCGCTGTTAAGACCGGTGTTGTGCGAAAACCATTGCGCGGTACTGAAATATAGGACCCGCTGCAACTCGAGAAAAAACATCGGCGAAACAAACAGGCGCTAAGTAACAGGGACATAAGCAAGATGCACACAGGACAGGCGCTCAACCTGTCCTGTGGGTCTGTTGTTTATTTCCCCGTTTCTTAGCGCTCGTTTGTTTCGTATCAAGTATGAACGAACTTGCCCAAACACGTCTTAAAGAATTACACCAGCTCCCCCTAAAGGGGACCATGAGGCGATGCGAAGCAGCATGGGGGGGGTGCACACCGCGTTTGCATCGGTTTGACTGGGTGTTTCCGTTAATGTTGCGTATTTAGTGTTATCGTTTGTGTTATGTTTATGTTCTTATGTTGTTGTTAACGTAGACACCTAGTGTCTACGTTAACACCGTGCGCCGCACGGTGTGCGGCGCAGCCGGCGCAGTAACTGCTCGTGTGTACGACCTAACGCTATCTAAACGAGGAGGGGAAATGTGGGGAGAGAGAGGTTGGCTACGGCGCAGCCATAGATGTTAGCTGGTGTGTGGAGAGGAGGTGTGTGGAGAGGGCTTGCGCATGCGCAGTAAGGGTGGTCACGCCGCACACCGGATTGAACTCCGCCATAAGCAGCTTCGCATCTAAAAAGCACGGGCGACACTACTCACTGGTAGAAGTTGTCGCAGGGGTGCAGTGGACGTCCCTGCTTCACGTCGCTGGAGTAAAGCATGCTGTCGGACAGCGTCTTGGCCTTGACGCAGCCGGGCGACGAGCAAGGGTTCGCCTTCAGGATGGTGCCGTTGGTGAGCGCCTCGAGCGGCTTGGTGTACAGGAAGAGGCCAGCGAGAACGAGCATCGCCAGAAGGCCCAGCACGGCAAGCGCCGCGTAGAGCATGCTCCGGCTTTCCTCTTCGTCCCCCCTTTCCCTCGGGCTCTTTCGTCCCAGCCTCGGGCTTCCCCGCGGACGGCTCCGGTGGATATTCGGGAAACATGTCGACGTCTGCAGTATACGATGCTCCCTTAAAGGGGTTCTGCGACACTTTTCCCAAGAAATAATTTTGGTAATAATGTGAGAGGTTTTACGCGCTAAAACCACGATATGGTTATGAGGCGCGCCGTATTGGAGGGCTCCGGTAGTTTCGACCATCTGGTGCTCTTTAACGTGCACCGGCATCGCACAGCACACAGGCCTCTACTATTTTGCCTCCACGGAAATACGACCACCACGACCACCACGGCGGGCTTTTTTTTTTTTTAACACGAAAGTGTTTTATGCCGGGGTCCACCACGGCTCCTCTGACGTATTTCCGTCACGGATATGACGTTGTAAAATATAAACTAACACATTTAGATCAAAGAAAAACTAGAAGAAAAATTTCCGTCGGCGGGCGTCGAACGTACGACCTCTCGCTCCGCAGCGCGCGGCGCGAAACCACTCGGCCACGAGAGCGTATGTACCTCAGCTTGCTAACGGCAAGCTATTTATATACGCTATACACCGTTGGCGGTCCTCAGAGCTCGTCGACTTCAGCGCGTTTTCGTCATCACTAGCGAGATGGCGCGAAGGTGGCACGGAGTGCGCGCTCTAAGGTCGTCGCGCCTCTCGCTGCGATGAGCGCGCGCCTCCACGGGGCGTGGTCGCTCGAGCGCGCGCGCTTATCTCCTGATCGGGGCATTGGGGCGCGTTGTACGTTTTCTCATTCCACCGCAAGTTTGCTATGAAGTTACAGCGGTTAAAGAGTGCACGAAGGTCACTTGGCTCGCCGCAGCGGCCGAGTTTACAAAGGAGCGCGCTGCTCACACACGAAGTAACAATCGTGACAGTAATTGGCGCTTGTCCTGTGTATCGTTTCGTGCGTCCTTGGGTTACATCAGCGCGCTTTAGGTGTCGAGCTGTGACAGTCCGCGCTCGTCCTGTGTATGCTTATTTCGTGCGTCCTTTCTGCTTGAGGTGCGCGCAGCGAGTTTCCAGCTGCTTGCCGTTCTTCGCGTGCCATTACAGTTTGTTGCTCTAGCATTCATTCCTTCGGCCTTGTGGCGAAACAATGCAGAATAAACGCTCAACGACCTCTGTGAAGACACGTTTCACTTTCGTGTTATACCGATTCCTATGACAGAGGGATCAGCCATGTTTTGTTTTTTTAGGAGCGAAGCTCCTCAGGCTCGCACGATATCCGTTGTCGCCGTCGTCGTCGTAGGTCCCCGTCGTAGGTCCCCGTCGGAACAGTGCGGCGCCACTCCGAAACCCTCTCAGCAAGCATGTCGATCAAGGTCATGACGTCGACCGTGCGGAGAACCATTCGTAGAGCGCTCGCAGCGCGCATACCAACCGCGCGCAGGTGTTGCGCCGCTCGTACCTAGAGCGCCCATACAAGCCGTGTACAGCAAGCTGCATTGCTTGCAAGCCGCTCGTTCTTAGACCGTTCAGCGCTAGCGCATCGATCAATGGCGCTACACTTAGTAAAATAAAATGACGTAGACTAGGTTCCAAGGAGCTTCGCTCCATCATCAGCAATCACTTCGTGGATCTGCAGTAATTCTTTTTTCAAGGTATTCATCGCATGACTTCATTAAAGGAGCTTACTGTCTCACGAATCAAATACCGCAAAAATTTTTAAAATGCGTCAAGTACGAGCGAAGTTGCAGGGACTGTGTCGCACGTTTTAAGCCCTTTCTCTTTCCTTTCGACCAGCGAGCGCGCTTAAAGCTACGCAGAAGAGGGAGATGACAAAGAAGGAAATAAGCTATACGTCAGTGCGCATCATGAAACGCGACGGCGCTTTCCCCGTGCAACCCGTGCGATTCCGGTGCGCGTTAACGTTGCTACTGTATAATCTAGCACATTGCAGAGCACGGCGCCTGCACGTGGCGGCACGACGCGGCAAAAGCGCATATCATCCAAACGTCGCTGTTGATTTATGTGAGCTATCTACAATAACCGTAATCTGCTGCATGACACTCTACAGCAACAGCCGGAATATCCGAAGAGAGCGAGACACATCAGAAAAGAGGACGCTTTAGAATATACGGCTTGAAGAGAAGAACGCAGAGCACCTCGTCATCCGCTGCGCTGCACTTTCCCGCTGGCAGTGGGATTTCAAAGAGATACCTAGGAGCAGAACACTGCGGTAGCCAGAGCAGCATGCGTCAAAAAACAGATTGGTGCAGAGATGGCGCAGGTGTGCCCGCGTGCATGCGTGCGTGTGCGCGTGTGTGTATACGTGTGTGTGTGCGCGCGCGTGTGTGTGTGCGTGTGTGTATACGTGTGTGTGCGCACGTGTGCGTGCGCGATGTGTACGTGTGTGCGTGTGCGTGTGTGTGCGTGTGTGCGTGTGCGTGTGTGTGAGTGAGTGAGTGAGTGAGTGAGTGAGTGAGTGAGTGTGTGAGTGTGTGAGTGAGTGAGTGAGTGAGTGAGTGGTGAGTGAGTGGTGGTGAGTGAGTGAGTGAGTGAGTGAGTGTGAGTGAGTGAGTGAGTGAGTGAGTGAGTGAGTGAGTGAGTGAGTGAGTGGTGGTGAGTGGTGAGTGAATATGATGTGAGTGAGTGTGAGTGTGAGTGAGTGTGGTGAGTGAGTGAGTGAGTGAGTGGTGGTGGTGAGTGAGTGAGTGTGAGTGGTGAGTGAGTGAGTGGTGAGTGAGTGAGTGAGTGAGTGAGTGAGGTGAGTGTGAGTGAGTGAGTGGTGAGTGGTGGTGGTGAGTGAGTGAGTGAGTGAGTGAGTGGTAATTAATTAGTGAGTGAGTGAGTGAGTGAGGGAGCGAGCGAGCGAGCGAGCGAGAGCAGCCAGCTTACCGAATCTTAAGCTCACCTGTTGCCTTTTCCTCTTCAGGCTTCGCTTGCGCTTCCCCCGTCGGTGTTTTCGATCCTTTCGCGGAAGCCGATGACTTTGGAGAAACCGAACTTTTCGCCGAGCTTGGCTTGGAAGCAGCAGTCATCGAGCCTTAGAAAAGCAACAATGAACAATTCATGAAGATCGCACGAGAAGGGACCAATAGTTGGTTTTACTAATGCGAGTACGCCGCACTGCACACGTCAGTGGAAAACCAAGAGTAGTGTAGGACAAAGCAAGACACATGTTTGCAAATTTGATTCCGCGCCTGCTTTCGCTCTACAATCATCTTCATAGGCGTGCGTGCAGGGGAGGGAGAGGCATGTGGGGGGGGGGGGTCAGCCGCATCTCCCCCTTCATATCTCAATGCGCTTCGTCGGATCTTTTGCCGCCATTGTTCATGTTCATGTTCAACTAAGTTGTCTTTGTCACTGCTGACCACGTTCACAACCACTAGCCATGAATATTTCATGACCAGTGCCATGGTCATGACCATAGTGAATCTTATAATGTAACGCGTTTCTCTTTGTGATCGGCGTTACCCGCATAATTTTTTAAATGCGAAGCATTTCTTAGCGAACTTCGGCGACTTTGAGCGTATCTATCTATCTATCTATCTATCTAGCCGCCTACGACTTTGTGCTCTCCTGGCCATATCGTTAATGGGATTTATACCAAATTTGGTATGGCATAACATGACTGTATGACGAACATAAATGGCTGGTCATATCATGAAAATCATGAATAACTTGTCATGAAAAGTATGATTTACATGCCACGCTCATGGCGCGCTCGCGGCCGTTTCGTTAGCTTGATATACACCAAATTTGCGATTGAGTGACGTGACTGTATGACGAACATAAATGACAAGTGGTAATATGAAAATCATGACTTCATGAGCGACATGACTTGCATTCCACGCTCATAGTGCACTCGCGGCCGTTTCGTTAGCTTGATATACACCAAATTTGGTATTGAGTGACATGACTGTACGACGAACATAAATGACAAGTGGTAATATGCAAATCATGACATGTCATGTGCAACATGACTTGCATGCCACGCTCATGACACTCTCGTGGCCGTTTCGGTAGCTTGATATACACCAAGTTTGGTATTGAGGTACGTGACTGTATGACTAGCATAAATGACAGGTGGTAATATGCAAATCATGACCTGCATGTCATATACAACATGATTTACATGCCACGCTCATGGCGCGCTGACGGCCGTTTGGCTAGCTTGATATACACCAAACTTGGTATTGACTGACGTGACTGTATGACGAACATAATTGCCAAGTGGTAATATGGAAATCATGACATGTCATGTGCAACATGACTTGCATGCCACGCTCATGACACTCTCGTGGCCGTTTCGCTAGCTTGATATGCAACAAACTTCGTTTTTAGGAACGTGACTGTATGACGGGCATAAATGACGTTTTAATATGGAAACCATGACATGTCATGCGCAACATGACTTGCATGCCACACTCATGGTACTCCCGTGGCCGTTTCGCTAGCTTGATATACACCAAATTTGGTATTCAGTGACGTGATTGTATTGAAAGGATAAATGACAAGTGGTAATATGCAAATCATGACATGTCATGTGCAACATGACTTGCATGCCACGCTCATGACACTCTTGTGGCCGTTTCGCCAGCTTGATATACACTAAATTTTAAGGTGAAAGCCTTTAATGTCTCATGCTCACGTCCGCCCGTCCGTCCATCCGTCCCTCCAGCTGTGCCGAACATGTAAACGGTGGACGCCGGGGCCGCGCAAACGGACGCCGGTCGCGTTGGACACTACAGCGCTCGCGCTTTGCTTGCGTGACGTCGTGGTGCCCAGCGTCTCTAATCATGCAAGGAGGGAGACGCGCGCATCAGTTTCATTCTGACCGACCCCGTCTCAGTGGGCACAGGCGTTCGAGGAACACACTTTGGAATTGACAAAGTGTCCGTCAATTTATGGCGTCTGCACGATGCGCAGAGCGCGAGAATACGAACGCATGCGAAACAGAGGCAGATTGGTCTCGCGTCTCGCTGTGATTCGAGGTAAAAGATTAAGCGATAATTGGCAGGTGGTAACATGTAAATCTTGGCACGCATGTCATCTACAATGTCACTTACATGCCACGCTCATGGTGCGCTTGCGTCCAATTCGCGAGCTTGATATACACCAAAATTGGTATTGCGGGATGTGACGATATATCGAACACAAGTGGCAGGTGGTAACATGAAAATCTTGGCATGCATGTCATCTACCATTTACATGCCACGCTCATGGTGCGCTTGCGTCCAGTTCGCTAGCTTGATATACACAAAACTGGTATTGCGGGATGTGACGATATATCGAACATAAGTGGAAGGTGGTAACATGGAAATCTTGGCATGCATGTCATCTACAATGCCATTTACATGCCGCGCTCATGGAGCGCTTGCGTCCAGTTCGCTAGATTGATATACACTAAAATTTGTATTGCGCGACGTGACTGTTTGACGAACACAAATGACAGGTCCTATCATGTAAATAATGACATGCATATTATGTAACAGCATGATTTGCTCCTTGCTGGCTGCTTCGCATCACATCGATTCCCACAGTGCGTGGGATCTGCCGGTTTTTTTTCGAATAGTTTCTTGGGAGACACTCACTTTCGGCAATCTTCGAAGTTTTTGTAGGCGACTCTGGCTTGCCTGCAAATATGAAGAAATCACAGTATTACGGAAGCTGGAAGCACTGACTCTGGTAAACAACTACTCTGAAATCACAGTCGCTTGGGATTCAACAAACTCGAGTAGTATGAGAGCAAATTAATGTTACTGTACCAAAGATACTCCTGTAGAGCTATCATTAGCCTTTAATTATAATTCACAAAATTGGAGAAAAGCAACTTTTTCTGGTCCATTAAAATCCCGACCATGAATATCTCATTACCAGTGTCATCATCAAGACACTCTTACACTGGATGATTGGTCACGACACTAGATGGACGGTCATGACACGAGATGGTGACAGTACATGGTCGTCGTCATGACAATAATGAATCTTGTTACGCAAAGCGTCTCGATTAGTGATTGGTCAAGAGAATTCGACGTTGTGTTTGTATCACGGAATTCGGCTGACAATTTTACAAAAAAGTGAGGTTTTTTTTCAGGGGGGGGGGGGGGGGGCACTCACCTTCGGTAATTTTCGAAGACTTCGTAGGCGTCTCTGTCTTCGCTGCGATTACAAGGGAATCACAGGTATTACGGAAACTGAAAGTACAGACTCTGGTCAATAACTACACTAAAATCACATTCATTTGGGATTGAGGAAATTTGAGATCTTGCCTAGCACGAGAACAAACTAACGTCACTGTACAGACCAGGGATACTCTGCAGCCCTATCATCAGTCAACGATTAACATTTTCAGAGAAAAAGAAAATTCAAAAAAAGTTTCCGTTTCCACCCCATCACATCCAAAAACATGAATATCTCATGAACAGTCTCATTATCAAGACCATAGTGGATCTTGCAATGTAAAGCGTTGCTATTTGTGATTGGTCATGAGAACCCTAGATTATGTTTGTGTCACGGTATTCCACAAATAATTTTATAAAAGTTTTTTGTTTCCTTTTGGAGGAGGGGGGGAGCACTCACCTTCGGTAATCTTCGAAGTCCTTGAATGACATCTCTGGCTTGGCTGTGAATACAAAGTGACAGTATTACAGACGGAAGCTCGGAAGCATAGACTGTAAATAACCACACTACAATCACATTGATTGGGGATTTAAGAAACGTGAGGGCTTGCGTACTGTGAGAACACACTAATGTTACTGTACCAGGGGATTATCGCGAAGCCCGGTCATCAAGCTGTGAGTGAAATTCGCAGGAAAAAAAATTCAGGAGAATCATCTGTTTCAGCCACATCACAGCCACGACTACGAGTACTTCATGACCATGGTGGATCTTGCAATGTCAAGCGTTCCTCTTTGTGATTAGGTCACAAGGATTCCACGTTGTGTTTGTATCAAGCTGTTCAGCTCCTCCTAATCTAAAGCACACCTCTTAGAGGAATAAAATTGCACGGTTACGCTTCATGTTTAAAATACCTAAATGACACCTTAATTGCAGTATAGCTAATTATGCGCACATTTCAACAGGCTGCAATACTAAAGGGCGACGTAGTTTTTCAATCGCTCCACATCAGCCGACTAAAAATGTTTTTAAGTGTTTCCGCAAACAATCAGAGTGGAATGCCTTAGATGCACCCACCGCTGAGACAAAGTATAGAAATATTCCATTCATTGCTTGCCAGTTGATTATCTAAAGTTCATTGCCTTATTTATTTTGCACCTGCCAGTTACGATTTTCCTTGAACAAGTTGTGTTAATGTTCTTGTTTTGTCTTGTGTGTCGTACGTTTCACGCTAATTTGCTTAACAAGATCATCTATGAGTAATTCACCATTGTAACTCACTCTCCAACGACTGTTCTAGTCTAAGCCGTATGGTCAAATAAATAAAATGAATAAATAATTTTATCACGTAAGTTGTTGTTGTTGTTGCTTTGTTTTTGTTTTTGTTTTTTGGAGGGGGGGGGGGGTACTCACTTTCGGTAACCTTCGAAGACGTCGGAGCCGTCTCTGGTTTGCCTGCAGGGTACAAAGAAGTCACAGTATTACGGAAGCTGGAAGCATAGACACTGGTAACTAACTACACTAAAATCGCATTCATTTGGGATTTTAGTGTCTCACGGAGCCTCGCAAGATCTCACGGAGTGATGCGCCAACATGTCCACTCAGGGCTTTCGCCTTAAAAACAAACAACATGCGACTGACTTAAAATTACACCATCTCCCGCTAAAGGGAACCATGTGTAGATGTGAAGCAGCGGGCGCTAACGCTTACACTTGCGGCGGCGTTGACGCTGGCGCTCATCGAAGCGTTGCGCAGGAGAGAAAACTGGGGAGGCGCAACGCAGGCAGTGATGGAGCAGTGTTTCCTACTGGAACATGCCAATCGCTGCTAATGGGCAATGAGAGACAGAAGACTCCGACTGGACACAGAGACCCGCACTCCGCTTTTAGTTAACGCGCACGCTGCGAATTTTTATTGTTCAACAACGCACAGGAGAAATCTCCCACCGGCACCACCTTGGAGGTCAAGATCCATTGCCATATATACGGGGTAGCCAGTGAACGGTTGTGCAGCGCGAGCAGTCGGTTTTTTTCAACCAAGAAACTCGCTAGCAGACGCTGCCTGCGTCGGCGTCGCGAGGCGAGAGAGGGGGGAGCGTAGGAGAGGAGAGAGAGGGGGGTGACACGCATGCGCAGTGGGAGTGTGAACGCCGCGGGCAGGGATGCGTAGAGGAGAGAGGGGGGGAGCGTAGGGGAAGAGAGAGAGGGGGGGACGCGCATGCGCAGTGGGAGTGTAGACGCCGCGGGCAGGGATGCCCAGAGGAGAGAGGGGGGGAGTGTAAGAGGGTAGAGAGGAGGGGAGGCGCATGCGCAGTGAGGGTGTGGTTGCCGTGGGGAGGGATGCCTAGAGGGGGAGAGGAGGTTTTTTATTTTTTTAAGGGTTTGCGCATGCGCAGTAAGGGTGGGCACGCGGCACACCACCACCACCACCGGATTAAGCTTCGCCATAAGATGCTTCACATCTAATAAACAAATAAAATGCCGAGAGCTTACCTTTGGTTGCCTTCGATGACTTGCTTGACGCACTCGGCCGATGAACTACAAAGCGTAAACGGGTGAGGCTCGTGAGATGCCGCGAAAAGGCTCGCAAATTAACGCACTATAAATGTTTTTTTCTCGGCTACTATCCAGTAATGTTGCGTTACGCGACATTACTGCAACAAGTTTTCTTCTTCGCAGAGTTCGTTTCTATCTTAGCTTGTGGCTGATAGAGCGATGAGCCTTATTGCAGAACCTCGAAAATACAGACTATTAGGTTCCCAAGCTTTTCTATTCACTTGCTAACCCATTTCCCGGATGTGGAGACATGCGCACATGGCGCCATCTTTCGCTAGCTTAATGGGAAGTATAAGGAAAAAAATTATGCCTGACGAAAAAGCTAGCGATAAAGATTGATTCCTTCCATACAGTAGAGATCCACTGCATTATTTCGGTAAAATTCTATAAGCATGACACAAGTGCCCATGTTTTCAATACATTTCATAAGAGTACATTGCGACCCATGCTGTTCTTGCATATGTGATGTTATGTATTCAAGTCACCCGCAAGACCTACGCGCGTTAGTCTTAAGATACTAAGTTTTTTTTTCCAAAATGCTTCAGGGGGTATAACAAAGAACAGTGATATAAATCTGATGGCTCGAGAATTTTATCTATGTCTCATGCAGTAACAGTGGGATGCCGCGGCCGCCACTGAGAGATGACACGATGTGCACGAGTTATCAAAAAAAAGGCTGCGATAAATATATCACGGCAAGCGACTGAAATATTGAAGATGGTCAGTTCCTGAAGAGACCTCCACTTGATCCACGTTTCAAAATTAACACCGGTATTCAGATGAGCAACTGGAAACTTTGGGATCAAACGCATTTTTGCACAACTTAAACAAAACATCTTCCTGAGGAGTGCAAGAAACACTTCAATTGGAGCGCTAAGGCATTTAATCTATCATACAAGGAACGCATATCTCGAAACTGACACCCGCCTGCCATTTCTTCTGAAAATACCTTTTGGCTCTCAGGATGAAACTCGCACATTAAAACGCTATTACTCAGTTAATTGGTTAAATCTGACCAATAAGGAATGCATGGTTCCCGATTTCACAGCTCAACAGAATTGCGCTCCTTCAAATAATTCCGTTCAAAAGTTAAACCCTGCTGTCAGTCAATGCCAGTGTTTTTCTTTTTTTTTTCAGATTAAAATAAATTACGGCACACATTTTATGGCCCCAAAAAGGGTTCTACGGCTTCGCTTTTACAACTTTAGGAAAAATCAATAGTGTAATGACAAAACTTAAAACAGCAAATCAAACGACACTACGGAATTTCCGATGCCTGCAACAAGAGATGTGTGCATCGCAGAAGTCCAGGAATGAGAACGGAATAAATAAATACAAATGGTGCACTTATCCGATTTTCATCATTGTGCGATGTCGAAACGTTGCTAATGTTCAAGCATTACAAAGGATTAAGCGTTACAGAGGTAAAGACTCCTGTACGATTCAAGGCATTAAAAGCTTGACATAGGCGGAGGACAGACAAAAAAAAGCGAGGACAGGCAGTCATGTTTTTGTGCGCGCTTCTACCCACGTCTCTGGCCTAAGTCTGTCTGTTAGATAAACGAATCCTGCAGAACAAAGTGGCCTTATAATCACCAGCACTGCTAAATTCCTATAGAGAAATAAAATCATCGCATAAAAGTCTCACCCGACGCCACGTCCGCAGAAGCTGGAAGAAAAAGAAAAACACAAATGCACAACGCGATAAAGACTTTCCGAGTTATATCACGAACGTTAAGTGTTTGTAACATAACACGAGTGCAGAAAACTCGCTTGGAACCGCGCCTAAGCTTTCCCATTTTTGTAGGAGTGAACAAAGTGGGGGAGAGGGTTTGCTCTTTTGAGTTTGTACATAAACGTCTGTGGAAAAAAAACTGTCCTCACGACACGGGTCAAGCTCCTCTCCATTTAGAACTTCACCTCATCAAGCCCCACGACTCAACGATCGTGCATTGTTCTCTTCAAGAACTAATAGATATGTCCCAAGAAAATTTCATATGATCACCTCTCGTGCATTTGAAACAGAAAAGGTCATGATAATAATTGTCGGGGTTTAACGTCCCAAAACCACGACATCATTATGACAGACGCTTTAGTGGAGGGCTCCGGAAATTTCGACCCCCTGGGGTTCTTTAATGTGACCTAAATCTAAGCGCATAGGTCTCAAGCATATTCGTCTACATCGAAAACGCAGATGCTGCGGCCGGGATTCGATCCCGCAACCTTCAGGTCAGCAGTCGAGCACCATAACCACTAGACCACTATGTCGGGTGAAATAGTAAAATCGAGAAAATGCAGATTGGAGGCGTTTAAATTGTTCGTCGCCTTTTGCCAAATGCAGATAATGCAGGACATCGTGTGCATGAACTATCCGCAAGTACTTCAGACATAACGTTAACTAACCACTTGTACCATATTCAAAACGCACCCATGAGGGAGCTGGAAAATATGCCTGCAGCGAAATGTTTCTTTTTTTTTTCTCAAGAAAAAATGAACATAGCGGATGCTACGTCACACGCTTACATAGCCTGCAACGTACTTCCCATATGCTTCCCAGTGTACTTTCCCAAATCCTTCTGCTAAAACAGGTTCCACATATTTCAACAATCGCAGTACAGGACTAACTGTGAGCTTCTCAAGATGAGAGATATACGTTTAAAGTTACATTTTTATTGCTGTTTTTAATATTTATGCAGTATGCATGCGAGTACACCAGTTTATATTAAGCATAAGGAAACTTAGAATGGAAACACCTAAAAGAGCACAGCAAGGTAAGAGCCTATTGTTCCTGCTCCTATTTTTTTATGAAATTAATAAGCCAACCGCAAATTATATTAAAAGAAATGCGCATGATGTCGAGAATACTTTCATATTTCATCAAGCTATGTTGCGCTGGCACCTACTTTTACTTCTCTTTGACGTCTTGCTTGAGCCTGTTGCTTGCTTGCCTGAAAGCAAATGGTAATGATTCAGAAGAATCGTAAAAAAATAACACAATGTATGTTGTAATTGTACAAATTAAACGTCTGCTTTGACTACCATACACAAAGCTGACTCTAAATTGCCAAATACCAACATATTTTATATGCATGTACTTGCATACATGTACGTACATGCATACACACACAACACATACACTACACGTAACTTATTGAGTGCATAATACATAACATATACAAGTCTAGCTACGTGATTCGACGACTTTCTGTGGTTTATACGGACATGCCAGCTTCCTGGAGGCTGTATATGCAGTTACTTAGCCTTGTTACGTCTGGCCCTGAATTTCGTCGTGACCGACGCCATTGTGCATTGACCTATCGGCCGGAAAGCTTTTACCCTGGAATCAGCACATTGACGAAGGCACTGAGCCCCGCAATTTCTGGGGGAGGAGCATAGGCACCTATGGTCGAGTCCTATGGTCGAGTGAGCGAGAAGGCCTTCCGTCGTGCCTTACGTGGAAACCTCACATGGGAGCCGCCTTCCTGCGAGGCGGCCTCCACGTGAGACGGAGCCATTGTAGAGGTTCGCATCAAACCAGGACCTGTCTTCACCGGAAAGCAAACGTAACAGTTTTCAGGTGCATGACACAGCGGCCGTCATCTCCTCCGAAGTCAACGACCTCTCTTCGCCGGCAGTTCTTGGGATCATGTCGTCAAAGAGTGGGACTCTTACGTTGGCAATGTGGGGTGCAGTTGTGGGATCCATTGGACATCGATCTCGACCATGTTCCTCATCAATAGGTGTATCGAGTGGCACATTTCAGCCTTTCTGGTGGGCGGCGCACTGAGACAGCAAGACACCGGATTGGCGGGAGCTGCTTTCACCGCTTCCCTAGTGTCTCAATGTCCGTGTTAGCAGAGGCGAGGCTATAAAAGCCAAACACGTTAATACAAAAAATGGGAAATATGGTGTGAAATATTGAGTGACATGAAATAAGTTGAATGAGACGATTCCTCTTGTAAGTATGCAAATAAACATGTTTCTTTTGAACACGTCTCCTCAAATTAGAGCATCGGTTATGTGGACGACAGCGGGGGCTAGCTACCGAAACAAGACCCGCCGGGCCACACTCCTTACAGCCTTCTTTGCACTTTCACATGTTTACCGATGTTCAAGTCTGCGCCAATGCACACGATTACAGTATTCCCGTACGACACAGTGAATCATTAACAGCACCTAATTCAGTTCGAACACAAGGGTCGCAATTTCTGTTAAAGGCCAGTGACAAAAGTGGGCATTGATTTGAATGACAAAGAAATTTCCTCTCAACCCTATGTTCAAGGAAATTAAGACCACCTTGTAACATTTTTTTTTATGTACTCTGTGCTCTTGTTCTACGAAATGTCCGATGCTGTCGTTCTGATGGGACAGCCACCTCGTCAGGGTACTCACAGTGATAACATCTAGTAAAAAGGGCGCAATTTTGTTCCACACCAATAATCGTTATCTGGCTTGCTTGCGTTTCCTTTCTTAAAAACTCGGCGTTCTCCAATTCCTGTCAAGAATGCTATGTTGCGCTGACAACGCGCATGCAATTCGTGACTTGGAACTACCGTGGTCGCCTCGATAATGCAAGAAAGGGCACATAAGATAGATGATGATTATCATTGTTAGAAAAAAAAAGACACCTTTTTACTCTTTTTTTTTTTTAGAGTTCGGCACTTTTTGCCACTGCTCGTTTATTATGCAGGAATATAAATCAGTGAATACAACAGAATTCAATTGTACTTCGGGGAGTAAAACTTTTCAAGCAAAAACGTCTTCGCGTGTAGTATATTCCTGCCATTAAAACTAAAAATGGGTTTTTCGCGTTCGTAACAGAACAGCCAGTGAGCAGAGCGGAATATATGAATAAGTCAAATGTGCTATGTCAGATTCCGGTACTACAATGCATAAGGCGTCTTAAAAGGTTGGCAAGTCGCCTTTAAAATGGCACTTAACACTTTATTGCGGCGACGGGTGTGTGCTTTTGCAAGGTGCTAATCACCTGCACTGCACCTTACAAGATAGACTGATGTTAAGAATCCCTATACACACTCGGAAAGTAAACGTGTTGTACCGTGCAGCGATTTACAAACTCACCGGCTTGATCGGTGGCCTCCGAATCATGCAGTCCAAGGGACTCAGCCTGCTGGCGCATTTGTTCTGCGATCCTCTCTGTAATGGAAACACCCGCACTCCATGACACCGAGCACCAAATATCCACTCGTGTTTAGCTTTAAGACGGCGCGTTCCGCCGACGATGACATTACCGACGGCCGACGATTGTCCTGAACAGCTTGTGTAGGGACTAGTTGGAACATACTGGATGATAAAGGCAGTGCTGCGAAGTTCAATACACAGCAAACCGGGGCGACTCAGACGAAGCGCATCTAACAACTGATTTAATGAAACCAAAAGACAAGAAATGGAGTGGGAACACACAAAGAAGAGGGCACTGTGTGCAAACCGCGCATGAGCCGACAGGAATGCCAACTATGTAGAAAACACGCGCGTTTATCTTATCGAAATTTACGTTTACACAGTATCATATCAGTAGACATGCGAAACAAATATAAATTTAGTCGCGGCACATCTTCCATCTTGGATACTGATATGACGTAAACGTAAATTTCGAAACGTGCACGAGTTTTCTCATAGTTGGCATCCATGTTGGCTCATGCGCGGTTTGCCCACAGTGCCCTCTTCTTTTTATGTTGCTACCCCATTTCTAGTCTTTTCGTTTCATTAACCCTTTCAGTCCCAGTGATTCCAATTGGAATCATAAATTATGTAGGTCAGTCAGCAAGCATCTCGTAAAGATAAAGCGTTGTTCTTCCTCAAGAGCCCGTATTTAGCATCTGCCCTACATGTGGTGTCAACATGGCACACACAATAATGCGACGTCACATCTGAATGAAGAAATTACAGAAGCAGTTGTGCTGTTCGCGCATTTCGCTGAGGCAGCGTCTTCTTTCACCGTGCAGAGATAGGGCATTTATTTTAGTTCTGCACCAGAAATTTGAATTTTGGCTATTGGACATTATGCTATCCTATCTAGATAACATTTTAAGTAATAAATGAACTAAAAATTATGGAATTATTATTAAATAATAATTTTTTATTAAAATAATTGGCACATTAATTACTCTTCACTGAAAAGTGTGAACAAAGAGTTTTTCAGTTTTTTTGGACTACCACGATCATGTGCATCTCCAAATGTGAAAACTAGTTGCTTACATTGAAAATAGTTAATTCGGGACTGAAAGGGTTAAATCAGTTGTTAGATGCGCTTCGTGTGTGTCGTCCCTGTTTTCTGTGCTCTGAATTTTACAGCGTTGTCTTTATCATCCCACTATTGTAATCGCGGCTATCAGCGTACAGTGTGTATTGCTTGTACTTTGACTTTTTCGTTTCGTGGGCAAGTGTTCGTCCAATAAACAGTTGCGTCTTTAACAGCCCGACTGCCGCCTTATTCAGCGCCACGTAATAATAGCATGTCTAAGTGCTGAAGAAAATTTAACCGAACCAATGAGGCCCAAATACGACATAAGAAGACTGAAATCCGTAACGTCACAGCGATGCTAGGCGCTCGTATCTCAGGGCGAAATAAAAATATGAAACTTTGACCTTTTCAAATAAGGCACATAACATGGCGAAATGAAAGAAAATAGACTTTCCAAAAATGTGTTACCGGCCCAACCTGATTTAACGTTTTACTTTAAGGTCCCTCTATGGCCGCAACAGCGAGAAAATGTGTTGCTGAATGAAATGCAAGTTCGCTCTCAACTGCGGCCCAACAACTATTCCGCCCAATAGTTTCTCGCACTGGATCGTCGCAATGCACGGAATGCTCGTTGCATTCTCGTGTGCCTCTCAGTCCACTTCAATTTCTATCTGGTACCGCAATGCCGTTCGAGACGATTCTATCTCGCGGCCCTGTAAAATGACTGAATTAACGTCACTGTTGCAACTGTGTCTTCTCTACCATTTACGGAGATATTATTGACCTTAGCCATCATCTACAATTTGGAAGCGGGAACGGCCCAGCACAGTCTCCCGATGACTGCACACAAGTTGCAGGAGCAGCTGCAAAGTGTAAACGAAATAGCAGCTCCTTAGAGGTGAACACATTCCATCGTTTTGCAGGGCTCTCAAACTCTCTTGCAGAGCTC
The DNA here is from genome assembly GCA_030522465.1 of Rhipicephalus appendiculatus. Classification (NCBI taxonomy): domain Eukaryota; kingdom Metazoa; phylum Arthropoda; class Arachnida; order Ixodida; family Ixodidae; genus Rhipicephalus; species Rhipicephalus appendiculatus. Next base: position 25,343 of record JALIZH010013643.1, read on the forward strand.
TCTTTTCGCGCTGTTAATTATTATTATGCATCCATACCAACTAGCCCAGCTTACCACTCTTTTGTCTCTCAAACAAGCGGGCCCGCGTGCCGCATGCAACTTTCGCTAGCGGCCCAAGGCTTCACACGGAATAATGTTTTTTTTTTTACATTTTCTAAATAGTACTAGTACTATTTTCCCGGCCTATTGCAATTAATAGCGCTTTCTTCGAGTAAGCTACGGAGATGGGACGGGTCTCGAGCATTCTTTTTTTTCTTTTTTTTTTTTTCGTGAGGCACCCCATGAGGTCGCTGTGAGTTAAAACATCAACCACGGAACGACCGCTATATTTCAGAATCGGCACCCAGGCTTTAGTCATTGCTGAAATGACTATCGATATGTTTTTTTTCTTTTTTTTAAAGAAAGCCTCACGCAAAATTCCTGTCAGAAATAACCCATACATGGGATATGTGAAAAGCGTTCTTTCAAATGGCGAAGTTAGGCGACATTTTGTTCAAAACTCTCTCCCACTCCCTTCCCCCCCCCCCCCCCCCCCCCGTTCCCGCCATCTACACTGCTCCGGCCCTTGTGGGAACTAAATTTGGCGACTGCGGCCCGCTACCTGAGGCGAGTTTGAGACCTCTGATCTGCTGCTACGGCTTTTTTTTTTCTTTTTTTTTTCATTTTCTCCACCCGCAGCCTCCCTTTTTTTTCCCCCAGACTCCCTATTTATTTCCTCCATTCGTGCGCTACTAACGCCGCCTATCGTTCTTCGTAGACACTAAGGAAAAAAGTGCCTGCCTCGGGGTTTTTCCGTCAGAGGGCATTAACGATGTCCGAGGAATTCGCACCGCATGCTCAACGCGTGATGGAATGCGATACGTGCCTTGCAGAGAGCTGCAGTTATTAAATTAATAGGCTGCGGGTCGCGTACCTATCTAGTAATAAAAAAAATATGAAGCTTAGCCTTGGCACGAAGACTCTGTCTCATTAATGCTGTGCATTGCAGGGAAGGCTAGGGCTCGTACCAGCCACACCACGACACGAGAACGGATAGCATGTGCCACAAATAATGTAGAACCCGCATAGATCACACTCGCCCAAAAATGTGCATTAGTTTGAAATATCGTATAATTCCGACATAAAGTTTTTAAATGTTCCGTATTTTCAATGGCAATTCTGGTAGACTATTTGACTTCACAGAACTGCTTCACTATAATGCGATGTAGGCGGCTTCGAGCAACACACAAGGATTTTTTTTCGTTCTTATTTATTTATTTATTTAAATATACTGCAGGCCAACTTGGCCCAAGCAGGAGGGGCAGTACACATAAAGAAAAATAAAATACAAGGATACCTTAATACATGTAATGGTACAATCTGGAACTAGTACAGTACAATAAAGGTTCAACAACAAAAGACAATGGGCGCATAAAAGTAATAGCGCTCACATTTAGTGAAATGAAACAAGATCAGCACTAAGGACAACATTTATTCTAACAAAAAATATGCTCATCCAGAGCCTGAATGAAGTGTGGCGACAGTGACTGAATCTGGAAGTCTATTCCAGTCCTCTATAGTTTTCTGAAAGAAGCTATTGCGTGGTTTGTAGTTGGCAGTGGTGGTTATCTGTAGGTGAGGGTTGTAGTTGATAAAATGCGGCATCTATACAGAGCTTTCATCACCCTGCTCATTCGCCCAAATGAACGTGGGATAGTGCACTCGCGTGAGCAAAAAGTAGGCTCAATCCTTGCAAGGGAAAGCCAAATTCTTCGGGCGTTTCGCACTTTCCGATGTTCGATATATCAGAAGTTCCGGCTGGTTTTGTTCGATATAGCCGCAACTTTGTTCTATGAAATGACTTAAAGCACTGTGTTCGATAATAGTTTGATATAGAGGATAATTCGATTTAGCCGAGTTCGATAAAGTCGGGTTAGACTGTGGTACTTTTCGAATCAGGTATGCCACTAATCCTTCCAAGTGACGTAGCCAAGAAGGTGGTTTGGGAACTTCAACCACCCTCCCTAAGTTCTCACATTTTGTATGCACGAAAGGGAAATCGTTGAAGGAGCTCGTCTCTTTGTTAGGCACAAGTTATGAAGCCGACAGACAATCTAACGAAAGCCTAAGGGGACATTATTTCTTGTTTTCTGAACTGTAGTGCAATCACTGTGAGTGTAATGACTGTAGTGTAATGAGCTGTGCTCTAATGACCTAAATTGGGAGGAATTAAAGTGGACGTAAAATCACCGTTTCCGACAGTGGTGTCTGAAACTACAAAATTCGAATTCCAAGACTGTGGGTTCCGATCCCACCGATGGAAAAGATGACTTTCCGCCAACTTTAATTCCTCCCAATTCAGCAATAAACAATATCTGGGGTTTAACGTCCCAAAACCACGATATGATTGAGAGACGCCGTAGTGGAGGGCTCTGGAAATTTCGACTATCTGGTGTTCTTTAACGTGCACTGACATCAATCACACAGCACACGGGCCTCTACCATTTCGCCTCCATCGAAATGCGACCGCCGGGGCCGGGATCGAACCCGCGACCTTTGGGTCAGCAGTCGAGCACCCTAACCGCTACACAACCGCGGCGCACCCTCCCTATTCAGGTCAAAGTCACTACAATGCAGTAACAAAAAAAAAAAGACCCACCACGGTGGTCTAGTGGTTATGGTGCTCGACTGCTCACCCCAGGTCGCTGGTTCGAATCCCGGCCGCGGCGGCCGCTTTTTCGACGGAGGCGGAAATGCTTCAGGCCTGTGTGCTTAGATTTAGGTGCGTGTTATAGAACCCCATGTGGTCGAAATTTCCGAATCCCTCCACTACGGCGCCTCTCATAATAAAATCGTGGTTTTGGGGCGTTAAAACCCAACAACTGTTATTATTACAGTTAAAAAAACAACAACAACAAATAATGCCCCGTATGAATTTCCTGACTTAATTGTGTGTTGGATTTTATCATTTACGTTTTGTATTAGTATTATGCACCCACGACCACGTAACTAGCAAGGACTACGAGAAGACGATGACAAGCGCGTGTCCTTGTCTTTCCGTAGTTCTTGTTAAGTTACGTGCTCTTATTTCACAGTAACATGAATCCACCAACTCCCACAATCAGGGATTCTGACAAGGAACACATACACTTAGACAGATCAAACCCTCATCCACCACATCCCCACTCTGAAAAATATTTCCGGCTGCGCCCCTAAATCACTCCTCGACATTTCCGAATCAGTAGCCGTAAACGAAGGGCATTTAAGGGCGGGAAAAAAGGGGTTGCTTTAATAATATATGGGGTTTTACGTCCCAAAACCACGATATGATTCCATGGTAGCCCGACGCGACCGGTATCTTTTAACTTGAACGAACGTAAAAGTACACGGGCCTCTACCATTTCGCCTCCATCGAAATGCGACCGCCGCAGGCCGGGATCGAACCCGCGACCTTCGAGTCAGCAGCTAAGGGGGTGCTTTTCTTCAGGTTATCTTCCATGGTAGCCCGACGCGACACGCGTCTTTTAACTTTAAACGAACGTAGTTGGGGAAGTGGAATACCTATTGAAATGCTCTTCGACCCAAGCAAATGCTCGCGTTGGGCGGCCGACAAGCCCAGTTGTTGAAACGTTGGCAACCAGCTACATTCCCAGTTCAACGATTTCTGATCGCTGAAAAATTAGTTTAACTTTTGTTGAGCCGCGCAACACTATTATATATACATGCAGCAGCGGGATATGTTTAGAAGACAAACATAAGGTCAGCGAATTCTGTCGCATCCATAATTATGAGTCCAAGAATTAGAGAATTACAGTATTGTGGGGGAAATATTATTCCTTAACGAATAATAAACTATTTCAGAAATACTATTGCGGGGAGAATGTTATTCCTTAAAGATATTACCGAAATAACCGAAAATGCTAACGATGGGGGAATATTACTCCTCAACAATATTGCCAATACAATATTGCGCGCAACTTTCCCTGATGAGAACCGCAGCCTGGCGTAAAATTAAGCCGCTTCGACTTAATCCAACAACAGAAAAAGTGCACAGGTAGAGTAAATTTGTCATTTTTTATATTACTCCAAAGTCTTTTTTATATTACTTCGAAGCTTTTTATATTAGTTCTACGTTTTTATGTTACTTCGCCGTTATTTATATTACTTCGAGGTTTTACAGCGAAAGCTGTATATGGCTAGGAGAAACGAAAAACCGCTCGGCATCTGTGTCACGAGCGGTCTCCATTGGCTGTGCTATCAGTTACGTCGCTGAGCGTCGTACCCAAGCTCGCGCGCCATTGGAGCGCGAGCTTGGGTACGACGCTTGCAAGGTCAAACGCTTCGAGCCACGGCGCGCCCTCTGGCGCGCCGAAGAAACGTCGTTGCGGGCAGAACAACGTCGACGTGATCGCGGGGAGCGCGTTCGCTGGGGCGTACGCCCGCTTTGGGCGAGTTTCTCCAGCGGCACTTTGGCTTCGGCTGCGACGTCTGTGACCGCCTGTGGTTCGACCACAACCTGGCAACGATAATTGTGGAAGGCTTCAGTGCAGCGTCGGGTTGAACCCACTGCTAAACACCGGGGCCGCACATTTCAGCTTTGCTGGTTAACCATTTGTACGGAGTGCTTGGGCGGTGATTTTTTTTTATATTACTTCGAAGCTTTTTATATTAGTTCGAAGTTTTTATATTACTTCGCCGTTGTTTATATTACTTCGAAGTTTTTTAAACTTACTCCTTTTCCGCCGAAGCTTTTTACGCTGCTTCTCCAACTGCTTCCCGATCCCTGAAAATTCAAATAAAAAATTAGTGCAAATCTTTCGTCGGACTCACTTTGAATTCAGATATTGTTGCATTTTTGACAGTGTTCTACAAATGATAAAGCGATTCTGTACTCGTTCATTAACGTCATAAAAGTATGATCACCCAAATCGCACCACTGCATTGCGCTTCGTCTTGATTTTTTACCTTACTGCAAACGCCCACAAGAGAAGGCTCGCGAACGAAGGCTGCATAGCCCGTGACCCGTGTCGCAAAGATCGTGGTAAGCAAAGTGATAAGCAGATTGCCGGAATTCGTGACAGTCACGCAGCATTTCCCTTCGATGTAATTAGTTAATCGTGTATTGGCCCTCATATAAATTTACTCTGACGGACCCGAGAATAGTGTAATCAAAGTCACCATCTCATAGTAACCACAGGCGTCCGCAGGGTTCCCCTTCAGGGGGGAGGAGGGGTAGGGAGGGCGAAGGTTCATCGCAGCCCCGCCCCTCCCCATTAAGTCAAAATATGGGGCAGGCTTTGCCACCCTCATAGATGACTAGGGGGGGGGGGGGGTGGCCACCCCTTGAACCCCCCCCCCCCTCGTGCGCACGCCCGCGATAGTAACGTCCTTTTATTAACTGCCTTCACTTCTGTATGAAACTCTCTCCAACCAGTGCCAGACGCCGCGCGCTCCTGCAATGACATCTTTCATCTGCGCTGAATAAAAAAAATTTTAAAAACGGGCATAGCGGAACCATAACAAGTATCCAGTTTCACGATGACTCACTAGCGCCACCAATTGACAACGCTGGCGCCTGGGCTAACTATCTTCTTCGTGCTCCGGACTTTCGGGCCTCGTATTGGTGGGCCTGGCGTACACCTCATTACACGTTAGCACAACAATAGACAAACGATAGAAGGAGTTGCGGAGTAGTGTCATTCCGCGATCTGATCGGGCACCCGATGGTGTACTCGTCTTTTAACGCTCGCGCAAACCAGGTTAGGCCTACCTTCTTCGCCGATGTCGGTCCGCAGAGCCCCAAATATCTCCGGTCTCTCCATGGCGAGATACCCTTGTCCTGGCTAGTTGATGTGAGTGAGAGGCTACCGTTTGCACTGTCGCCAGCTGCAAGCTTGACTCGAAGGTGACGCGTTCGCTTTGGCGAGGATTGCAGCGAGACGCGAACAGGAATCCGACCGAGGCTGCGGTTTTCTTCTTCTGCGCTTCTAAATCACGGCACGCGACCACGAGCCGCAGGATAGATGATGATGATGGCAGCACACCTTCAAAGCACGGAATGCACTCGAACACGGAGATAGTCCACAGATCAAGTCATTGTACTCACAATAAACTGACCTAATTTTTCGGAAACGCAAGACTGCGAGTAAAAAAAAATGGCCGAATGTTCTCGTTTGAATTTCCTGGATGTCTTGTCTGGGTGCCCGCATAATGGTGTTGCCGTTTGTCTCAAGGTGACTTGAAGACTGCCGACAATGGGTGCTAAAAGCATTTCATGCTTTATGTTTCATGTTTATTAAGGCCTCCGTGACGACACCGCGGTTATGCATGGTGCTCGACCGTTGACTTGAAAGACGCGAGCTTAATCCCGGTCGAGGCGGTAGTAATATATAGTGGCGGCGAAGTGCTAGAAACCATGTGTACTTAGATTTCGGTGTACGTTAAGGAACCTGAGGTAGTCGAAAAATTGGCTGTGGCTTAACTCAGTTATGCCTTGGTGTGCGTAAGAGAGATACCGTTAATCTTATATGACAGATTCAGTAGAGCGTCCGCAACACCTTTACGGACGCAGCCTGCCGTCGGAAATGGCTCACAGGCTGCGTCCACAGAGCTGCTGCGGACGCCCAACTAAAATCTATCTGTTGTTTAGCTTGGTTCTCTGCACAGTTATGCTGGTTCACGGTGGCGGCAAGCCTGCCGTAACGGCGCGGTGCCGTAGACAGTCGGCCCCCCGCCCCACGCGCAAGAGCTATTCAAAGTACACGGCAAGCTTCGCCGGCGAGGCATTCGCGCCTCCGAAAAACATGGCTGCACTTCCGACTCCAGTTGCTGACCACATCGAATCTATCAAGCGGCCGTCGTGCGCTCTGTAGCTTGTAAGCTCCGAACTGACGCTTCCATTCGCTTTAGATTCATGTCCATAAGCTTCGACAACACAGTATTCGGATCGATTCGGCACCGTTTTTCAGAGCCATACTCAAATAATCGATGTCGTAGGCTTAGCGAGTGGCGATGGGCGCTACCCATATCTCAGAGGGCATAATTACGCGTTTGTTAGTTGTTTCTAATCCTGGATAGCTGGCGCCACTTGTCCAGGCGCCAGCTAGGGGACACATTTGGTTTAACGCTGCGCGTTTTTCAATACTAGACAGACTAAAACGCTCTATTAACTGCTGGAACGATGCTGGGCAACGACGCCTACGACATCCGCACTTCCAGCGAGAAAACCGCGCAGCAAGAAGCAAGCAGCTCGAAGCGTCCCGCAGCCGACGCGGACGACCGGAAAGCGGTGTTGGGACGCGTGTACGCGCGGGAGAAGAAGACACGACCGCGCGGCGTGGATCCCAAACATCAACTGTTTATTCAGGTTCTCTGGAGGTTCCGGAGAGCAGCGGAGGGTGGCGCTGCCTGGCGGCTTGGCTTGGCTTGGCTGCCGCCACAGCACTCCCCCCTAGTGAGTTGCCGAACGGAGTTAAAGGTCCAGGCGAGTGGGTGCTCTTGATAGCCGCCCACTGTGCGTCAGCCGGGAGGGTACCTCGTGGACTTGGGCTGGCATTGAAGCTGGGGGTCCTGGCGATGATTCCCTTAGTGGAGGCAACACGGCGTCGTCACGGTCCATGTGTGCTGGCTTGATGCGGTCCAACGACACGACCTCCTCACGGCCGTTTCTCTTGATTGTGAATTGCTTGTTGCCACGGCGGAGGACTTGAAACGGCCCATCATAGGGTGGCTGAAGAGGTCGCCGAACCGCGTCGTGTCGTACAAACACATATGGGCACGATGTGAGCTGTGGGTCGACGTGCACCACACGCGACCCTGGGGGCCGTGGAGGTACCGCGCGCAGTTTGCTCATGACGTTGCGTAGGCGAAGTGCATAGTCGCTGCAAGCTATGGATGCCTCCTCTGAGCCGCGCGCAAAGAGCTCTCCCGGCAGCCTGAGTGTCGTGCCGTAGACCAGCTCAGCGGCGCTGCAGCCTATGTCCTCTTTCAAGGTGGACCTTATACCCAAAAGAACGAGTGGGAGGGCCTCCACCCAGTTGTGTTCCTCGGTTGCCGTGAGCGCAGCCTTCAGCTGGCGGTGAAAGCGCTCCACCATGCCGTTGCTCATGGGGTGGTACGCTGTCGTGCGTATGCGTGAGGTGCCCATGAGCTGACTGATGGCAGTGAAAAGGGCTGATTCGAATTGTCGGCCGCGGTCTGTTGTTATCGTGGAGGGCACACCGAAACGGGCTACCCAGTGGTACAGGAAAGCACTCGCAACCGTCTCGGCAGTGATGTCCGCGATAGGGATGGCCTCCGCCCAGCGGGTGAACCTGTCGACACAGGTCAGCAGGTAGGCCTTTCCGTGGCAGGGTGGCAGTGGGCCGACGATGTCCAGGTGGACATGATCAAAGCGAGAATCCGGAGTGGGGAGTGTTCCCAGTGCTGTCGAGGTATGGCGTTGTATCTTAGAGCGCTGGCAAGCTACACATTCGCGTGCCCAGCGTCGGACGTCCCGATTTACGCCCGGCCAGACAAATCTTGCCGTCACCAGTCTTTGGGTGGCTCTAATCCCCGGATGAGACAGTCTGTGCAAGGACTCGAACACATGGCGACGGAGGCTCGCGGGCACGAACGGGCAAGTTCTACTGACGCTTGTGTCACAGCAAACCTTGTCCTCGGATCCGGGAACCGGGATCCACTCAAGATTCAGGGCAGTGGTCGCGGTCAACAGGTGTTTCAGTTCGTCATCTTCACGTTGAGCGGCTGCCAAAGCGGGAAGATCAACCTGTAGTGTGGGCATGATGGCGTTCACAGGATTCCGTGAGAGGGCGTCCGCTACCTCGTTGTCGCCGCCTTTGACGTGGCGGATATCAGTCGTGAACTCTGATATATAGGACATTTGGCGCCGTTCACGTGCTGTGTGCGTTCCACCGTCGGAGCTTAGCGAGCGCAATGCATAAGTAAGCGGCTTGTGGTCGGTGAGGACGAAAAACTCTACACCTTCCAGGAAATGGCGAAAATGTCGTATGGCAGCGTACACGGCCAGCAGTTCTCTCCCGAAGGTGCTGTAGCGGCGCTCGGTAGGTGTTAGCTTCCTCGAAAAGAAGGAAATCGGGCGCCAGATTCCCCCAACGAGCTGCTGTAATACAGCCCCAACGGCTGTATCGGAGGCATCTACCATTACGCTCTGCGGGACACCGGACCTGGGGTATTCAAGCAGTGCGGCGTTTGCCAAAGCGTCCTTGACCTCGCAGAAGGCTTCTTTTGCTTCTTGAGACCAGGAGAGGGTGTCCGAGCCATTTCGTGAAGTGGCCAGCAGGTCGTGAAGAGGTTGAAGGATATGGGCGCAGCGGGGAATGAAACGGCGGTAGAAGTTTACCAAACCCAGAAATTCCCGAAGCTGGCGCTTGGCGGTCGGCTGCGGAAATCCTTGCACGGCTTCAACCTTGTTGGGTTGAGGAAGAACTCCTGAGGCGGAGATGACGTGTCCAAGAAACGAGAGTTGTCGCACACCAAGCTCGCATTTGGCCATGTTCACGACCACGCCATGTTCCACTAAGCGCTGGAAGACGATGCGCAGATGATTCACGTGCTCTTCCGGAGTGCTGCTGGCGACTAGCAAGTCGTCAAGATAGGCGTGGCAGAAGTTGAGGCCGCGTATAGCACCGTCCATGAACCGCTGGAATGTCTGACCCGCGTTTCGGAGTCCGAATGGCATTCGGAGGAATTCGAAAAGTCCGAAAGGCGTTGCGATGGCGGTCTTCGGGACGTCCTCCGGGGCAACGGGAATCTGATGGTATGCACGCACCAGGTCGATCTTCGAGAAGATAGTGGCACCGTGAAGCCTCGTCGTGACATCGTGTATGTGCGGTACCGGGTATCTGTCTGGAGTCGTTACCTGGTTCAGCGCCCTATAGTCCCCGCATGGTCGCCAGTCTCCCGGCGTTGACTTTGGCACCATATGAAGTGGAGATGCCCAGGCGCTCGACGAGGGTCTGATGATCCCTAGCTCCATCATGTGTTCAAATTCCTGTCGTGCGACCTTCAACTTCTCTGGAGGCAAACGGCGAGGCCGCGCGTGCACGGGTGGGCCGCTGGTGGCGATGTAATGGCGTACCTCGTGCTTCACCGCGGCGCTGGCTGGCGGCTGCCTCGTCAACTCGGGAAAATCCTGCAGAATGCGAGTAAAACGTTCTGCACCGGACGGCCCGAGCAGAGTGGGGCTCAGCGGAGGGTGGTGCGAGGGATTGCCTTGCACAGTTGCCTGCGACACGGGATCGTGAAGGCGGCGGTTGCGCACGTCGACGAGAAGGCCGAAATGCCGAAGAAAGTCCGCACCCAAGATGGCGAACTTCACTGCTGCCACGATGAAAATCCACCGGAACGTTCTGTTCAAGCCTAAATCGAGTGGCAGCGAGCGATGTCCGTAGGTGGCGATGGTTGTGTTGTTGACCGCCTGAAGCGGGGACGCACTGGGGACACGGCGATCGGTGGACCCAACCGGCAGCACGCTCACCTCAGCGCCGGTGTCCACGAGGAATCGAAGGCCACTGTCGCGGTCGGCGAGGAAAAACACTGATGGACGACGTTCGGGGGCCTCTGCGACACTGGTCGTCCTCAGTGCCGGCCGCTCCCCGTTTCCCGCATAGTCGCACGGAGGAATGCATTTGCGAGCAGCATTGCCATGCTTCCTGTGATACCAGCAGATTCTCTGTTGCACTGCTGGGCGCTGGCGCTCCTCGGGAGTGCTGCGGGCCTGCATCGCTGCGACGGTATCGGCGAGGCGGGATATCTGCTCCCGGATGTCATGCAGCGTGGTCGTGGGCGCGACGCCGGCGATGTCTGGCTGTAGCGCCGCGACGGACGGCGGAGCGACCGCCAGCACCGAGTCCGCGAGCTCGGCGAGTTGAGACAGGCGTTTGTCGGCAGCCGAGGCGAGGACCATGCGCACGTTGACCGGAAGTCGCTGTAGGAACAGCTCGCGAAGCAGTCTGCTGTCGGCATCGGTGGTGGCTGCGCCAGCCGTGTGCAACAGCTGCCTCATGTGGCGCAACAATTGGCTGGGCGTCCGGTCCCCGAGCTCGGTGTCGTGCAGTAGCTGCTGCAGTCGCTGAGGCTCAGACGGCGTGAGGCGGCTGATGAGCAGCTGTCTGAGCGCTGTGTACGCGTTCTCTGCAGGTGGAGCGACCAGCAGATCGCGTATCTCGCTCGCTATTGCCGGTGGGAGGCTGGCGACCACGTGGTGGTACTTTGTTAGCTCAGCGGCAATACGACAAGCGGTGAATTGGGACTCCACCTGCAGGAACCACAGCTGCGGGTCCGCTGTCCAAAACGGCGGGAGCCTGATGTCGACGGCGGAGATGGCCGGTGCGTCATGGGGAGTCTCCATGGCGTCGATCGCTTGAAAAAGGCGGTAAGCCTCGTCCGGGTCACCACTGTTGGGACGCGTGTACGCGCGGGAGAAGAAGACACGACCGCGCGGCGTGGATCCCAAACATCAACTGTTTATTCAGGTTCTCTGGAGGTTCCGGAGAGCAGCGGAGGGTGGCGCTGCCTGGCGGCTTGGCTTGGCTTGGCTGCCGCCACAGCGGAAAGCAGACGACGCGGCTCACCCATGTAGATCCTCCGTCGCTGATTGGGCCGCGTCGCTCTCCGGCATACGGAAAACGGCAAGAAAATGGGTCTCGGACCTATTCTCCGAACGGCAAAGAACGGCAGACGTGCGCGAACGAAACCGCCCGCGCACGGCAGCCTGAGAACGGCAAACGGCAAACGGCGAGCCGCCGTGCCGCTAGCGTAAAACCAGCCATTACGCTTCTCGGGGCGTGCGGCTCGTTTTTCCTCCGTCTTCTCGGCTCGCTGCCTCCTCTTGGATTCGTTCCGATGACAAAGTCTTGCTTCTTTCAGTTCTCCGACTAACTTTCCATATCTGCCGACGAATCCCACCGGGCGGCCCCTTCAATATGTACGTTGCAGCGCCGGCTGAACGCGGACAGCGTAGAACAAGCACTTTGGGGTTTTCCATTTGAGCAGCATGGCGATGAAGGCAATGACGTTAACATCTGTAATACTATAGCGTTTCAGAAGAGCGAAATAACAAACAGGCGTCACACAATGTGAATTGCGTAACAAGTGGGTCGCCGAACGCTTCCAGCCCGTTACAAAAGGCTTAACCTTAATTTTTCATCCTCAACCGCCGCAGCATCAACAGAGTGCGCATAATGCCTTACAGGTGTGTACAAGGTACGCTTCTTCAAAGAATGACGAATAATGGCATAGTGGACGCTTCCCTACAAAAAAAAAGAAAAAAAACTTCGAAGACGCTTGAGCTTCACCTTCAAGAGTAGAACGCGGGATAGCGTAATCGGGCCCCATGCGCATCGCCTTCTCAATTGCAAGCCTATAGCGTCGGTTGTCGGAGCATGCCTCAACCGTGCCGTAAGGAAACGAATGACTGTGCGCGTAAGAATGGCCGTTTCAAACCATCCTAGAATGTCTACTGCAAGTATAGTTGTTAAGTGGCCACTACGCCATAATTCATCATTTTGCGAATCAGTGAAGGGCCCACTACGCGTCCAGGCAACACGCGAACCTACGCAGCTGGTCACTTTATTGATGCTTTTGCAGCTGCTGATGATGAAATATGTCGGAGCGCTTTGTAATGAGTGAGCCTTTAAAACACCCACTCATTGCTCTATATTCACATCTTTTGAAGCCTAGCGTGACTGTACGCTTCTGCCACGCAATATTACATGCGTTAAGGAGACTCCTTCCACTGCATAATATTCATATTGCGTATTTTTTTTTATTTTTTTTAAGTAGTTTAGAGCAATAGCGTGGTGGCTCTGTGGTTGAACACCTGCTTGCCACACAGATCGCCTGGGTTCAATTCTCACTCAGACATAAGTTTTTTATTGTTAATTTTATTGGCATCTTTCTCGGTTTCTCGGTCTTGGACATGATGATGATCTTTCCCTCACAACCACCGACGCCGACGCCGACACCACCACCAACACGAACACCGGATATTCTGCGAAACAATTTCTTTTACGCTACCGTGCCAAAAATATTATTAATGGAGTCGTATATACCTGACAACTCAAGTGTACTTGTATTAGTTGCCAAGGGATCACGTTAACCTATCTAGGAGCCTGGTAGGAGAGTAACATAACGACCGGTCGTAACAAAATGCGAATTACGTAACTAGTGGGCTGTTTAAAGCTTTAACCCCATTATAAAGTGCTCCGCCATAATTCATCGTAACCAGCCACCGCGTCAACAAAGTGCACATCATGCCTTCATTCAACTACAACAAGGAAGTCTGCGGGGCCCTCCGCGAATTCCCGATCGACCGAAGGAGGGTACTATGTTGACGAATTAATAATAATCAATTTATCAATGTTTCGAAAAACTACCACTACTTTATTAATGTACAAGGAGTTATTTTGTTATCACTTCTTTTCTCATTCCTATATTTTATTTATTAAATGCGAAGCATTTCTTTGCGAACTTCGGCGACATTCTATCTATCTATCTATCTATCTATCTATCTATCTATCTATCTATCTATCTATCTATCTATCTATCTATCTATCTATCTATCTATCTATCTATCTATCTATCTATCTATCCGCCTACGACTTTCAGCTCTCCGGACCATATCGTTAAAAGGGATTTATACTAACATTGGTATGGCATAACATAACTGTATGGTGAACATAAATGACTAGTCCTGTCATGAAAATCATGACTTACTTGTCATGAACGGCATGGTTTACATGCCACGGCCGCGGTGCTCTAGCGGCCGTGTCGTTAACTTGATATACACCAAAAGTGCTATGACGAGACATTTCGGCATGACTAACATAAATGACACATGGTAACATGAAAATCATGACGTGCATGCCATGTGTAGCATGACTTGCATGGCACGCTCATGGTGCGCTCGAGGACAGTTCGCTAGCTTGATACTCCAAACATGGTACTGCATGATGTGACTGTATGACGAACATAATTGACATGTCGTATTATGAAAATCATGACATGTCATGTACCGCACGACTTGCATGTCACGCTCATGGTGCGCTAGCGGCCTGGCTTGATATAAACTTGGTATTGCCCAACGCGGATGTATGACGAACACAAATAACAGGTGGTAATATTAAAATCTTGATATTCATGTCATGTTCAGCATGGCTTGCATGTCACGCTAATGGAGCGCTCGCGGCCGTTTCGCGAGCTTGATATACACCAGAATTGGTATTGCGTGACGTGACTGTATGACGAAAATAAATGACAGGTCGAAAATGAAAATCACAACATCCCTGTCTTGTACAACATGATTTACATGCCACGCTCATGGTGTGCTTGAGGCCTGTTCACTAGCTTGATATACACTAAGTTTGGTATTTGGCGACGTGTTTGTATCACGGACATAAAGTACAGATAGTAACATGACCATCATTGCATGCATTACATGTACATCATGATTTACATGTCACGTTCATGGTGCGCTCGTAGCCGGTTCCGCTAGCTTGATTTACACCACAACTGGTATTGCGTTACGTGACTGTATGAGGAACATAGATGACAGGTCCTAACATGTAAATCATAATAATGATAATATCTGGGGTTTAACGTCCCAAAACCACCATATGATTATGACAGACGCCGTAGTGGAGGGCTCCGGAAATTTTGACCATCTGGTGTTCTTTAACGTGCACTGACATCGCACAGTACACGGGCCTCTACCATTTCGCCTCCATCGAAATGCGACCGCCGCGGCCGGAATCGAACCCGCGACCTTCGGGTCAGCAGCCGAGCACCCTAACCGCTATACCACCGCGGCGGACAAGATGTAGGGTAAGGCGGGGCAAAATGAGACACGGGGGCAAAACGCGACATTTTGGCTTTGCCGACCTCTATAGCTAATACAGAAAGCACTTTTCTTTCTATATTTCATCGAGAGGTGCTGGTAGTTGTCCACCTTTTTATGTGTAAAAGTTGATGATTGCTCACAGCGTTCGCGTGGGAAAAATTACGCGGTTGGTGTCAGTGTGTTCGTGACCCGTCAAAAAGGGGCGAAATTCTTCTCGGCCAAATTTTCGGATCCTTGCATGAAGCTACTCTGGCGTCAGTACAACAACGTAAGTATTTATATTGTTACTTTATACTACTAGCTACATACCACCAAAATTTTAGTTCATTTCGTGCGCGGAACCAAAGCGGAAATTTTTTTTGAATTTGGGCATGTGAGGGGGGGGCAAAACGCGACAAAAAGACATTGAATTGCCTTAGAGAGTGTCTTATTAAGTGAACCATTTACTTACACTCATTATATATTATATTTTATTGTTTATGAGGGTTCGGACGCACAAGAGAATATCATATAGAGCTTCCAGGGAGGAAAACGACGTGAAAAAGCACTGATTGCTGTTCAGGACACTCACTCCATTCGCGCTGCATCGAGGTTTTTCCACGTTCCCAAGGATGCTCTCAAGAGATGAACGCAAAATTGAAAAAATCTCCAAGTCAAGCCGTTCACAAACACGTCTCGGCATCAAGTTTTCATCCAATACCAAATTAAAGAAAGAAGCGCTAGAAAATTCGAATCTAGCAGTTTAAAATTCATCGCCTCACGAAGCCCGGCTGAAGAAGCTGAAAGCCACAAAACGCACGTGCAGTTCTGCACCAAAACGGCAAAAAGGAGGCGAAGAAGATGCGTCAGAACATATCTAGCGTCCAATCGTTGAATAATCCAATGAAGTGCAAGCTTTCCACAAAATACAACAATAGCACAAAGAAAGACTGGTGGTGTTTGATCTGCAAGGAGTTTTGGAGCAAAACAGCACCGGATTCTGTCTGGATTCAATGCGTGGAGTGCAAGGAGTCGGGTCATAAAGGCTGCGTGAGGGCCCACGGAGTTTAATTTCAAGTGCTTCTACTGCAAAAACTGAAGGTTTAAATTTTTTTTCTGACTGTCTCGTTTTGCCCCGCAGGTTGGGCAAAATGAGACATCTGGTGCATTTTTTCATTTCTTTTTAAAATAAACTTTCTGAGAATGGCAACATGGTGATATTTATGTAGCACATACCTTGTACCCAAAGGAAAGTTTCTGCATTGACGTTTAAGGGTAAAGAGTGAAATAAAAATAAATATTCACTATTTTCACATTTTTGTCTCATTTTGCCCCACCTTACCCTAAATCATGAGATTCATGTTATGTACAGCATGATTTGCTCCTTGCTGGCTGCTTCGCATCACATCGATTCCCACTATGCGTGGGATGTGCCAGCTTTTTTTTTTTTGCCATGTAACCACGAGTTCATCATCGAATTCATGAACGATATTATATTTACAATTTCGTTAACCGCCCGCTCCTTGGCCAATCACCAGTAGTAGTAGGCGGCGGGAAGAAGGAGCAAGGAAGCAAGCAAGCAAACAACTGTCTACGAACTGTCCTTTGGGAATTTTTTTTTCGCAAGTTCTTCTACCGCAAGATTCACGGCGCATCCCCCCTGGTGGGTTGAGGAATTCCTCTAGAACCAACCAACCAATCAACCTTCTCGGTCTTCCCGACTGTCATCGCTACCATGCACGCGTCCGTGCGCGCGACATGAAGAAGAAGAAACCGACGGAGACCCCAGTGGAAGCCCGTGTTGTGCTTGGTTGCCCAGTCGTCATGCATCGCCCCCCACTCCAAAACCGGCATCTCTTTCTCCGAAAAAAGCGACAGCGCCCAGACATCTCGGTCCAGCAGCCGCAGCGACCAGCGTCATTTAACGACGCCCGCAACGAACCAGGATGACATGAGACAGACACCGCTGCTTACGCCTGATCTTCTAGCGAACCCTGGCGGCATGGACCCCGCTTACACGTACGTGGATGCCGACTATGGCCAGAGCCCTTATTGGGAAGAGTGGTCTTGGAATGACCAGCGACTACCTAACTTTGCGGGAACACCCACTACGTATCCGTATGGTCTACAGTTGCGCGACGACAGCCCTCGATACCAATCCGACAGCATGCAGGAGCCAGCCGCACCATGGAGTCGCGCCGTGGTGCACCAGCTGAGGGGGGCTGCCGTCATCGCGTTATTGGCCCCGACCGGACGTCACGAGACGGCAACCATCGACTTCCCGCCAGCGGAAACAATCCGTAGTTCAGGACCGCAAGGCGTCGCGAGGGATACCGAGTGCCCCTCCGAATGGCGAGAACGGTGGCAGTGTACCCATGACACCTACGAAAGCCGAAGAACAATCCGAAGTTCAGGACCACAAAGCGTCGCCCCGGGTACCGAGTGCCGCTCAGAATGGCGAAAACGTTGTCAGTGTAGCGGCGTCGCCTGGGACGGCCCGAGAACGTAGATCAGCTTCGATAAAGCGGCAGAAGATTGTCTCTGCAACCAAAGACGTCAATCACGAGGCAGCAGTGATGACGACGCTGGCGTCGGAGAGTCCACGTGTCACCGCTCCGAGCGTTGGCGTCACACCAGCGGTAGCGCCTCCAAGGATCAAAAAGCCGGCGATGAACAGAACCGCAACACCGACTTCTCCAACGTTGCGACTCGCGTCTGCGACGCCTTCAGCCACACGGATGCGAGTCTCGTCCGCCACCCCGACGTCTCCGTGGACACAAACCCTAGTCACGTCCCAGGTACGGGAGTCTCCCCGGAACGCCATACAGTGGATTCGCCGGAATCCCCGCCTACGTCGAAGATCCTAACGTCATCGTATTCGTACCAAGGGGGCGCCTTGTACAAACCCCGAAGGCGGTGTCTGCCTCGCGGACACCACCACAAGGAGTATGCGCTTCGGTCCCACCCGCCAGCCCGCCCTTCCACTCCCCAACTATTCCGTCGCCCTCAGCTCCAAACGAGCGAACGGAGTCATTAACGGCGCACGTCGGAATTCCTTTCACGAGGGTATACCTCCTTTGCTGCACAGTGGTGGCCACCCTGATCGTACCGTTCGGAACTATTCTGGTTTCCTATGTGACCACGCATGGCGGGATGAGACCTGTTGTAAGAAGCCCGAGGACGTTCAACTATCACCTTACACTGCCTCTTACTCAACCGACCCTGCCTACCGCTCCGCCGCCTTCAGCCGCCTGCGTCGACCGGGTAACCGTTGACGACGTGCAAACTGCAATGAACAAGACAGCTCAGCCGGCCATTAATCATGGTCCGAGGTACACGAACTTCTTCTGCATCTACAACAATTCGCGCGTCTTGAAAGGACCGGGTCGCCACTTCATTCCAGCCGACATACCACTCCGTTACTGCAAGAATATCATATACTGGTCCCTGGCCATCAAAAACGGTTCAGTAGAAAGCCGGACGCCAATCTTCGATCGCACCCACGGGTTGAGCAAACTACGCCAGCTCACCGAAGCAGCGGGCTACCGGGACTCCATGATTCTGGCTGCTATCGGCGGTTATCCCGAGGACAGCCCCGAGTTCTCGCTTTTGGGCCACGATCCACTGGCGATGCCGAGATTCACCACGAGCACCGCGAGCGTCGTGAGAACCCACCGATTGAGCGGCACAGCCATCCACTGGGTGGCCCCGCATGCGCGGTGCCAGGACCCTGACGACGAGGCTACTCTGATTGAAATGGTGACGACACAGCGGCAAATTTACAACATTAACGGGCTATTCGGTAGTCATCGCCGTTTTCCTGCCACCCAGGACCGCATATAGCAGTTCGTTGTGGCGCGCACTAGAGCCTATCGTCGACTACGCATTCGTCGAGACGCAGGCCTTGGAGCTGGCAACAGGATTTTTCGATCTTGGCGAATGCGACGCCTTCTCTCGAAGGATGTCGATGGTGCTCAGGTAACATTTCCACGTCTCCTAGGGACGCGCACAGGATCTGCGGCGGCGTGTCCCTCGCGCCGTGGCTAGCTGAAGGAACTATGAGGCGGCAGGGCGTGTGGAATCTCTCGGTGTCCTTCACGGCGCAGTTCCCCGGCGCTCCAGGAAAGGTGGCCCTCTTCGAATTCTGCGCCAGTCCTGTATGTCTGTTGCCACAACACGCCGGACAGTGCTTGGCGTTGACGCAGCGAGCCCTGTACACCTCCCAGTCCATAATACCGGTGTCCCTGTTTCAAAGCGTGGGAAACATCCGGGAGGCCCTGTTGTGGGGATCAGCGCGTGGTCCGGGACCGAACGGTACCTGCTTAGTGTTGTACGACATAGACCTCGATGCGTACGACCAGCCATGCGGATCGTCCGCCTATTGGCCTAGCCTGCGCCACTTGGAGATAGCGTTGGCGATGATTGGCTACGCGCTCGCCTTTTGGCGGGAATCCCACGGTGCTGAGTCCGTGAAGCAGAGTTCACAGCATCGCCGAACCAATGTGGGCGCTCGAAGTGTCTATTGAAGCGTGGAAACTTTCTTGCTGACTATAACGATACAAATATCATAGTAAAACAGACAAGACTACAACTGCTGTACCGTTATTAAGTCATTGTCGAAGTTTTCGTCTAACTTTTGTTAACATTTACGAACAACGCACATCTACGCGCCATGCGCATTTCCTTTCATTTTGTCCTATCCGTATAACATTTCGAAGGAATACGTTCCAGCTCTCCAGTCCAACTACGCTGTACCCGCGGCCAAAGCTATTTCTCGTGCGCAATAATTATGCAAGGGGCTAATTAGTGGAGTGCTCACTACGCGTCCGTGGGTGAGGCAAGACGGGTACCTTGCTCACTTCGTTGATGCTGTTGCTGCTGATTAATTATGCATGAGCGCTTTTAAGCACGCAGCACTTTAGGGGGCCCGGCTGTCGTACGGTGTCGTATGCTATCGTCGTCGCTTGGCGTAACGCAGGGCAAAACCACATGTAGCATAGCCATCTGAGCGCGCGCTCGCGCCAACGAGAAGTCTCCCCCTTGTTCTTCGAGCGCCTTCATGATGATTTTAACGCAGGCAAAACCTCATATAGCACAGCCAACTGTAGCATATTGAGTTCTCACTCGCGTCAAAAAGAGGTCTTCCATCCTTCGAGCGCCTTGATGATGATATTACCGAAGGTCAAAACCACATAAAGCATAGCCATCTGTAGCATCTTGAGCGCGCGCTCGCTCCGAAGAGAAGTCTTCTTCCTATTGTTCGTCGAGCGCCTTGATGATGATATTAAGTGCGCAGCGCTTTAAATAAAACCACGTGTAAAAATCGAAAAAAAAAGAGGAAGCATTCGAGAAATAAAAAAAGAGGAAGAAAGGGAGAAAGTAGGAAGAAAAATAAATAGAAATAAAGACGAAAAAACATAGAAAAAAATTGGAAAATACAAAAAGAAAGAAACAGAGGGGAAACAAAGAGAAAACCAAAGAGAAACAAAGAAGGCTGCCCAGCTCCGCACTTCTTTCAGGCTTGGCAGGACTAGTGCAAGCTGCCTTAATTTTTTTTAAATGTCAAGCATTTCTTTCGCGTACTGCAAGCACTTTGGCGCTTCTATCTACGTATCTATCTATCTATCTAGCCGCCTACGTCTGTGTGCTCTCGTGATCGCCTCCTTAACTTGGCGTAGACCAAAATTAGTATGGGAGGGTAAGACGGTTTGACAATTATGACTGTCTGGTCATGACATGAATAATGTGAAAATGTCCGTCGCGTACGACGTCAAACCCTTTCCTCCAGACACGTGTGGCACATACCCGTATACCACGGGCCGCGGTATGCGGGTATGCGCCACAGGTATTTGACAGTTTATATCTACCGAGGAACGGCGAGAACAGACGTTGGTAATTTAAATACGAGAGCGTTAAGAAAAACCGACATCGGCAGCGTTGACCCGACGAATGCAAAGAATATATGCTATGGTCCCAGCAGGAATCGAACCCAAGAATTCTGCGTGGCAGTCAAGCGTTCTACCACAGAGCCACGCCAGGTCTCGGAACTCCTTTGGAAAAAAACCCTATGCAGCCGTAATGTTGGTGAAACGTCAATTGTGGTTGCAGTGTTGCCCATCTAATTTTATAAACCTTACATATGCACTCCAATGATACAGGCGTCACGTCGGTTTAGCGTCAATTGTAGTTAAGTGCCATCCACTGAAGTTGGTCTACGTATAGCACTATCCTGGACTACCGTCCTCGCAAGCACAAGCGCTACATTTCAGCTTACCGCTTCTGGTGTTGGTAATACCCATGTTGCTGTTGGCATCGTTACGCAACTGTAAACAACTAGTTATATAAAACATATGCGACTGTTCAACATACATGTGTGTGCGTATCACATTTGGACATATGTTTTGCGTCATTTCGTAACGCCTCCCTCAACAAAAAAAAAATTCGACGGCAGATCCACGAGGTGAATGATGATTGAGATTGGGCGAAGCTCCCTGGAAGTAATCATCGGTTAAACCGTGAAATTTCTTCCGTTAATTCGCCCGATAAAAATGACGTGAAACGATTGATTAAATGTCTTATCAAACTTTTATTGCTGGTTTCCGTTGTCCTTTCATTATGACCGCTTTGTGGTCGGTGAAATGTAAGCTAAGTGGTTCTTGCACTGGTTGCAGCGGCATCCTTATCCATACGAGCACACACCGACGGCAACGAGCATCGTCAACTACAAACCTGTGTCGCGATATGGTTTTGATTATAAAACCATTGCTTTAGAAAACGCCTGGCGTCTTTCGTTAAGCAGCTGGCGTCTTTTCGTTTTGGTTTAGAAACATCTGGCGTCTTTTCGTTTCGCTTTTAGAAAACATCTGGCGTCTTTCGTTGGTTTATTTCATCAATCAACGGCGTTTTGAACAAAATTTTTATTGTTTGAATCACGCACAGGAGAAATCTCCGCAGGCACTACCTTGGAGGTAAACAATGGCTGCTACTGGGAGCGGGGAACAGAAGAATTCGGCTTTTTAGGTAACGCGCACGCTGCGAATTTTTTATTGTTCAACAACGCACAGGAGAAATCTCCCACCGGCACCACCTTGGAGGTCAAAGCGTAAGACTTGTTACGCACTACGACTACGACTACGACAACGACGAGGGACGAACGGGTGCCGCTTTAAGGCTTCGCCCCTAAAAAAAGAAGTGTGTTCGGCAAAAGCGTGTGGCCATTCCACTGATTATGCCATGTCTTTTTTTCTTTTTACACTATCAGTGGGATAAGACACAAACCGAATGGGTGCGTGTTTTCTTCTTTAATTTTTTACCGCGAATCGCAGCGAGACGCGAGACTCATCTTCCTCCGTTCGCATGCGTTAGTATTTTCTCGCGCTTTGCGCATCGTGCAAACGCCATCCGCGTTCCAGCTCTTAAATTGCCGGACCCTTTGTGAATTGGAAAGTGTATTCCGTGAACGCCTGGGTCCATTGAGACGGCGTCGGTCAGAATGATTGCAAACTCTGGGCACAGCGACGCTACGCAAGCAAAGCGCGAGCGCTATAGAGTCCGACGCGACCGGCGTCCGTCTGCGCATCCCGGCGGCCACCTGGCTCCGTGCCAGAGCTCGGATGGACGGACGGACGGACGGACGGACAGACGGATGGATGGATGGACGGACGGACGGACGGACGAACAGACAGACAGACGGACGGAGGTCGGACGGACACCGGACGGACGTGAGCATGAGACATTAAACGCTTTCGCCTTAAAGATTACACCATCTCCCGCTAAAGGGAACCATGTGTAGATGCCAAGCAGCGGGCGCTAATGCTTACACTGGCGGCGGCGTTGACGCTGGCGCTCATCGCAGCGTTGCACAGGAGAGAAACCTGGGGGGCGCAAAGCACGCAGTGATGGACCGGTGTTTCCTACTGGAACATCCCAATCGCTGCTAATGGGCAATGAGAGACAGAAGACTCGGACTGGACACAGAGACCCGCAGTCCGCTTTTAGTTAACGCGCACGCTGCGAATTTTTTATCGTTCGACAACGCGCAGGAGAAATCTCCCACCGGCACCACCTTGCAGGTCAGGATCCATTGCCATATATACGGGGTGGCCAGTGAACGGTTGTGCAGCGCGAGCAGTCGGTTTTTTCAATCAAGAAACCCGCTAGCAGACGCTGCCTGCGTCGGCGTCGCGAGGCGAGAGAGGGGGGGAGCGTAGGAGAGGGGAAGACGCGCATGCGCAGTGGGGGGTGTGGACGCCGCGGGCAGGGATGCCTAGAGGAGAGAGGGGGGAGCGTAGGAGGGGAGAAAGGGGGTAGCGTAGGAGGGGAGAGAGAGGGAGGGGATGCGCATGCGCAGTGAGGGTGTAGCCTCCGCGGGGAGGGATGCCTAGAGGAGAGAGAGGTGGAGAGGAGGTTTTTATTTTTTTAATGGGTTGGCGCATGCGCAGTGGGGGTGTGGACGGACGGACGTGAGCATGAGACATTAAAGGCTTTTACACCACCGTCACCTTCCCTCCGTATGCTTCGCGTGACATCGATTCTCACGGTAAGTGGGATCTGCCGAATTTTTTTTGCCCTTACTTTATGTTATCATCGTCTTCATTTCGTAACTTTCACATGTATCATCGATGTTTTAAATCATGTTCGTCTGCTGCACTATATGCGCCTGCCAGGTGCGTAGGCATAAGTTTTTTCGGAAGGGGGGTGAGGGGGGCATCTCCTTGATGTGAAGTGGAGTCTGAGCAGGCACATGTGGTCGAGTGTCATCTAGTGCTCTGTATGCCATGGCAAAAAAAGAAAAAAAAAGATTCGGGGAGAGGGGGGGGGTGTAGAGCACGGGCTCAATGTGCCACCCCCTGGCCACGCCACTGGCGCCCATGTGTGCTGCTGCCCGATTTCTGTATTTACTTGGACTGTTTCGTAAAATAAATCACTCTTTGAAAGTTTAATAATAATAATATCTGGGGTTGAACGTCCCAAAACCACGATATTGCTACGTACCAGTGGCATCGAGATGAAGAGGACGAAGGGAAGGACGACAAAGAAGATAGACTGGCGCGAGCTGATCAGTATCGGTGGCGCTGCTCGCTTAGGCAGTTGTAAAATACATCTGTACCCACCCCTACGAGTCTGTACATTCCCCGTAACAATATGATTATGAGAGACGCCGTAGTGGAGGGCTCCGGAAATTTGGACCATCTGGTGTTCTTTAACGTGCACTGACATTGCACAGTACACGGGCCTCTACCATTTCGCCTCCATCGAAATGCGACCGCCGCAGGCCGGGATCGAACCCGCGATCTTCGGGTCAGTAGCCGAGCACCCTAACCGCTATACCACCGCGGCGGACACTCTTTGAAAGTTACCGGTGTGTCCGTGCTGTCTCCTGTTCCTTTTGACTCTTATAGGTGTTAATATGAAAGAAAGAAGAAAGAAGAAGGAAGAAGATGTAGAAAGATATAAACAGAGGAAGGAAGATGACAGAAAGAAAAAAAGAAGATGAAAAAGAGTAAAAAAAAATGCCCCCCACCTCCCCGAAGGGAATCGTGAGGAAATGCGAATGCATTTCCGCGCCACTCCACGCAAGCGACGCTAACACAACCGCCGCGTCTGGCCACGGCGGAGCGAAAATCAACTGGACAAGCGGGCCACTCCACGCAAGCGACGCTAACACAAACACCGCGTCCGACCACGGCGAAGAGCGAAAATCAACTGACGAGCGGGCCACTCCACGCAAGCGACGCTAACACAACCGCCGCGTCTGGCCACGGCGGAGAGCAAGAGGCGCCCAGCCAGCGAACGGTCGAGAGCACGGCGTAAGACAGCCACGGAGCGGAGGGCGGAGCGCGCGCAGTCACGTGGGGCGTGACGTCGCTGCGCCTGTTGCTACAGACGCTCCTCTCCGCTCCTCGCGCCGCTTGCTAGGGGAGAGGAGGAGGAGCGCGGAGGACGGCGGATTCAGGGTCGCTTATAAAGTGCATTCGCACTTAAAAAAGAACTCGCGAGAGCGCAGGCCATATTCTATTTTTTTTTTTTAATAACAAAAAAAATCCCGTTTCCTTTCCCCTGCACAGACCTTAATTTTTTACTTACATTAACCGCCGGCTTCTTGGCGAATCCCCCGTAGTGTGTAAGAGCCTGAATAGAGGAACAAGCAAGCAAGCGCAGGCCGCAATCCTCCGCCGCATTCGAACTTGCTGTTTGCCTAGCTCTCACCGACTGGCGTTTATTGCTTGCGGATCGGTTAACCCAGTCTTCCAAAATTGTAACGCGCAGGAATTGACCAAACAAAATCGCAAAATGTGGGGCTGTGAATGCCTTCCTTGTGGGGCTGTGAATGGACAAAATGTGGGGCGGTGAATGGACAGTTACAGTTTAGCGTTAGCGTGATAGCGGGAGTAACTTTACCGTGCTGCAAACGTTCCTTGCGGAGAGGGCGTTTTAGTATATGGGGATAGCGTTTACGTGCCCAAGCCATCCAAGCTGTGACAGCGGCGTCACCTAGCGGGGGGGTGAACGCGCTAAAAAATAGTAAAAAAAGAAAAAAAAAACTGAGAATGCATGCTCGCCTGTATTCCCGCACGCAGCAATATTACTACTTTTTTAGTAACAATAAAAGTAAATAAATATGAACCACGTACCAAAAGCGAACATTTTATGTTGTAGATTTGTTTATACCGGTGTTCTTGTAAGGCCCGGCGACCTTCGAAATGGGAAGCGATCACAATAACAACGCTCAGGTGTCCGTAATACTCGAACGTCAAAGCTACCTGAAGGCAAGCGAAGCCATTTTGCACAGTCGTTTGCTACGAAAGAAGTGGATCCGTCCACATCAACCCTAAGTTCAGTTCGAAGCGGGCGTCCAAAACCGCCGCCATGTTACCGGTAACACTAAAGCTGAAAAATAGCGTGCGTACGGCAAACGCTACGGGCCGTTTAGCGTACTGCGCATGCGCATCTCGATCCCGCTATTCCATTAAGCCAGCTAAACTATAACTGTGCACTGTATAAATGCAGGGCCTCTATATTATTTAAAGCAGCGTAACCGACAGGACAAGATGAGGACAACGGCCTCCGTTCTCTGTTTTAGTCGCAGGGATATCCTTGATGTAGTGGGCGGCTTCAGTCGAGCGCACCGAAACGTACAAGCAATTAATCCTTTTTGGCGCCTTCCAAAACAAATGTCTTAGTTAAACGTATTCAAAAGATTTTTAGCTTTTACCACACCTTCATCTGGTCTAACAATTACATGGGACTGTACTCTTCTAATGGCACTTCCTACATCCCCGAAGTTTAAGTTTCTTATCTTCCTGACTTTGAATTCAACCACTGGACTCCTGGAGGCACAGTCGCTATTGTGGGTACGTGCCATGTGGGAAAGGCACGTCATCATCGCCGTCATCACCACCACTGACCGGCGTCCGCAAGAGGAATGGATTTAACGCCAAATTTCCCTACAAGCATACCGTCCCTCTTTTCGAGCAGTCTTGAGACAGGCTGCCCGCATAGACCTGTTCCGAGGAGTCAGCTACCGTAAGTGCCACCTCTTGCAAGCGCGTGTTTTCGCTTCTTCAAGAAAACGAGGGTTATTTTGTGTCCGCCTCGGTGGAACAGTGGCTACGGTGCTCGGCTGCTCACCCGAAGGTCGCGGTTAATCCCGGCCGCGGCGGTCACATTCCGGTGGAGGCGAAATGGTAGAGGCCCGGGTGCTGTGTGATGTCAGTGCACGTTAAAGAACACCAGATGGTCGAAATTTCCGGAGCCCTCCACTACGGCGTCTCTCAAAATCATCTCGTGGTTCTGGGACGTAAAACCCCCAGATATTATGAGGGCTATTTTGCCCGCAAAGCGTGTATAACGTCCTGTCTGCCCTGTTTTGCCTTGTTGTCCCCATGTAAGCGCCGCTCCCGTCACCATGTGAAACAGTGTCCATTATAAACGAAAGAGCCAGAATTTTATGGGCTCGTTTTTCTTCGTTATACGCGACATTAATTAGATGTAACACATCAGAGAGAGCCAAGGAAAGTATTGGGGGTGTTCTGTGTAGTAATTGTGATGTAAATATGAAGAAAGTAATGTGAACTAAAAAAACAGCTTGCTCCTGGCAAGGACCGAACCTGCGCCGTCATGGATACTAGCGGCGCTGACTAACACTCCCATGCAGGTTGAAATGCCCACATATACTTCCCCACAAAATGGAGGGGGAGATGACTGCCGAAGTAGCTCAGTTGGTAGAGCATCGCGCGCGATATTTCGAAGGTCGCAGGCTCGGTCCCAGCCAGCGGCAAGTTATCTTTTTCGTCCACTTTACTTTCTTCACATTTACATCATAATTACTGCAAATAAAATCCCCCATACTTTCCTTGGCTTTCTGGTCTGTTAGTTCTAATTAATGTAGTGTCCATTAAAATAAGACAACAATGCATTTTTTTTTTAAACTTCCATCAGCGACTAGACCACCCAGAGTCTGGATTGCAAGCTTGTATATTAACGACTCAGAAACGCTTCGCCACCGACCGACCGCTGAAAATTTCGTATATACTACCATGTGTCAGTATTATCCGGTAGGGCCGTCAATTACGCAGGGAAGGGTTGTATACGCCGACTGAAAAGAAAAGAACAAACTTCTTCGTAATTTTAGCACGCTAACTGAGGCCGCATGTTTTATACGTTTATAGTATGATGCTAGAACGAACTTTGCACAAACTTGCAAGATTTGATCGCCACAGTCACATAGTCAATTCCTGTACCTCAGTCTTGACAACCTCATTGCGACTGTACAGTTTAGGACCGCTGAAACTGTCATTCTTAACTTCGAAAAGTACAAACGTCATTACGCATCAGTAATAAAGCTTCTTCACGAACACTGATGGCCATGGCGATAACATTTCGCACACAATCCAAAGAAGCTTGAATTCAGTGAAAGTTAAGTGGTATGGTAATAAATTGCTGGATCGATGAACTACACTCTGAACTGAAAGATCCCTCCAGCAAAGCAAATCGCTATTCGGGCGGTATTATATATTTGATTTGCGAGTTTCTAATTACGCTCGTGTCTCAACGGTAGGTACCACATTTAAGCGCGTGAAAGTGATACATGGAGTTATGTCATGTTATAATATGTAGTTATTGTTCAAGCGATATCTCCTTTGCTATCGTTGCGTACTATCGTCGTCCGTCGATCTACGAAAATTTCAGCCCATCGGCAATCCCTCGCAGATGGCGACCAACACGTGCGACCTTGTGTCAATCAACCGGTCACTGCGATGTTCAATGTCCGAAGCATCGCATGCGGTTCGAAGCTACGCGTGACACCAACGGGGCGGGCGAAGTTGTCGCGTCCTCCGTGACGTCCAGCCACAGCCGAAGGTGACGGAGAGAGCTTCGGCAAGAGCCACTGCGCACCGAAGGTTCCGTCTTCTCGCATTTGTACCGGGATGCGAAGTCCTGGTGTGCCATCATGAAACGCACCACGAACTGACGTACGAGTAAGTGAGTCTTATGAAAGCGGTACACTGTATGAACCTTCAATGATTTGCTGACCGATGGCTTGTCGCTTTTTCTCTTAATGCGTTCGCCTAAGAAATGACTCGAATGCAAAAACCATCTTTTTAGGAGTGAAGCTCCTTAGGCTCGCACAATGTCCGTTGTCGCCGTCGTCGTCGTAGGTCCCCGTCGGAACAGCTGCGGCGCCGCTCCGAAACCCTCTCTCAGCAAGCGTATCGATCAAAGTCATGACGCCGTGCGCAGAACCATTCGTAGAGCGCACGCAGCGCGCATACCGACCGCGCGCAGGTGTTACGATGCGGCGGCGCCGCTCCGAAACCCCTCTCCGAGCAAGCGCACGACGGCATGCGCAGAACCGTGCGCAGAGCGCACGCAGTGTGCATAGCCACCGCGCGCAGGTGTTGCGCCGCCACCGCGCCACTCGTACCTAGAGCGCGCATACAAGCCGTGTACAGCGCGCTGCATTGCTCGCAAGCCACTCGTACTTCGACCGTGCCGCACTAGCGCATCGATCAATGGCACTGCACTTGGTAAAATAAAATGACGTTGATTGGCTTCCAAGGAGCTTCGCTCCATCATGAGCTATCACCTCGTGGATCTGCAGTAATTTGTTCTCTTTATTCTCATTCGATTGTATTGACCATCTACTTCTCGGGATCGAAGGGATTGCAAGCTTCCTGCACTTGACGGCGTGCCTCCGGGATCGGCCAAGCGATCATGTCGTGTGATCACGTCATCGTGTGACGTAGCTTTATGTGACGCCATGATGACGTCACAAGTTTTGGCAATCTGCGACGTCGTGATGACGCCATGTGGTAACGTCATCATATGATAATTACTTTTTGCATCGCTGTGTCACGGTCACTTTTGTTGTATGATGAGGCATCTTAGGCTGTCATCGTAATAATAAAATTGCTGCTCATCTGGCGCGGCCGTACCTAACTTCCGCCGGTATGTCACCTTCCCTCGACCAAGTGACTACTGGGCACGAACCTCCGGTATCCCGCTCATTTCCGGTTCCTGCTTCCGATGTCTACTTCACTTCAGCATCTATAGCGCACGACTACGTGGCTTTGTAAAAGGAAAAGGAAGGTGAAATGCAGCGCCGTAACGCTCAGGGGAGTGGTCATTGAACCTAAACGCCCAAGTGGTCATTAAATCTAAACCCGACCCGGCAGTCCAGGAGCGCGAAGCAGGGACTTCCTGCGAGCGGAGCTCACGTCTGGATGCGAGAACTTGGCGCTTACCATCTCCGAAGATGACGCGACGCCTTTAGCAGTATTCATCCATCAGATGGCCAGGCCGTAGTTGTACTACACACGAACTCTCGGTTGCCGCTATGCCCGTAGCTTGTTGGTACTTCCAGAAACAGCGTAAACGACTAACTTGGGAGCAGCCTGACAGTCGCGTCTTTCGCCGAGCGATAAAGCGGTAAAAGTGATAATCTGATAACCGTCACGGAGGCGATAGCAGCTGCGTTCGATTCGTCTGCACTTCATGAACTACTCTTAAGGCAGTGCAGCACTGCTCCGTTTGTTTCAGCGGTGCAAGCGTCGACAGCGTCTTCGCGGCGCCGTTCATTTTCGAAGAGTACGCTTAAAGTTAAGGCTAGGTTCCAGAACTTTACGCGTACCAGGTTCCAGAACTAGGTTCCAGAACTTCCAGAAATATAATTGATTGTGTACGGTTGCAGAGGCGTACACTGCACATAAAACCCGCTCATATCGGTGTAAAACACGTGCGAAGGTTGCTTGCCTCACGCAGCCCGCATACCATATAGTACAGTAGTCAACATGCTTGTCTAGAACAGTGGAGCGTCGCGCTCTGGACTGCACAAGAGACATCTGCGGATAACGCGTGGTCTGACCAGTGGCGTAACCAGGGGTAGAACACCGGGCCCGTGCCCCCCCCCCCCCCACGTTGATTTTATTATTTTTTTCCCCATAGCATCTAGAGAAAAAAGAATCACACTCGAATACATCTGCCTGCCCGACACCTACTTCCGATCAAAGAGGTGCACGCCCCCCCCCCCCTAAAAGGAAAAAAATTCTGCGTGCGCTCCTGGGTCCGACATAGGATTATCTGCTGAGCTTGCTCGGCCCCGAATGACGTGTCTGCAATGCGTTTTCCTTGTTTATCGCCGCGCCTGCAACAGTTTTAGATGTGAAGCATCTTATGGCGAAGCTTAATCCAGGTGGTGGTGGTGTGCCGCGTGCCCACCCTTACTGCGCATGCGCAAACCCTTTAAAAAAATAAAAATAATAAAACCTCCTCTCCCCCCTCTCTCTCCCACTCTAGGCATCCCTCCCCGCGGCAACCACACCCTCACTGCGCATGCGCCTCCCCTCCTCTCTCTCCTCTTACACTCCCCCTCTCTCCTCTAGGCATCCCTGCCGGCGGCGTCTACACTCCCACTGCGCATGCGCGTCCCCCTCTCTCTCCTCTCCTACGCTCCCCCTCTCTCCTCTACGCATCCCTGCCCACGGCGTTCACACTCCCCACTGCGCATGCGTGTCACCCCCTCTCTCTCTCCTCTCCTACGCTCCCCCCTCTCTCGCCTCGCGACGCCGACGCAGGCAGCGTCTGCTAGCGAGTTTCTTGGTTGAAAAAACCGACTGCTCGCGCTGCACAACCGTTCACTGGCCACCCCGTATATATGGCAATGGATCTTGACCTCCAAGGTGGTGCCGGTGGGAGATTTCTCCTGTGCGTTGTTCAACAATAAAAATTCGCAGCGTGCGCGTTAACTAAAAGCGGAGTGCGGGTCTCTGTGTCCAGTCGGAGTCTTCTGTCTCTCATTGCCCATTAGCAGCGATTGGCATGTTCCAGTAGGAAACACTGCTCCATCACTGCCTGCTTTGCGCCTCCCCAGTTTTCTCTCCTGCGCAACGCTGCGATGAGCGCCAGCGTCAACGCCGCCGCCAGTGTAAGCGTCAGCGCCCGCTGCTTCCACATCTACACATGGTTCCCTTTCAGCGGGAGATGGCGTAATTTTTTTGGTCTTCAGAATCGCTGGCAGTGGTGTAGCGCGGTAATGTTTTCTCTCGGACTAGTTGGTAGAATTGATGGCGCAAATACTCAGACAGCGACGAAGAAACACAGACGCGGACAAGCGCACAACGCAGACGCTTGTCCGCGTCTGTTTCTTCGTCCCTGTCTGAGTATTTGCGTCATCAATTCTAATTAAAAGAGCCCTGACATCAAATTTACGCATGTGGATTTTTTTGCATCCGCGAGTAGCTATCGACCCCCCAAGTAACGATTCTCGACTCAAAATGCAGCGGAGGGACGAATAAGTACCAGTAATGTTGATAAATATATCCGGGTATCGAACGCGATTCAAAACGGGAGGGAAAACCCGCCAAATTGTAGTGCTGGTACGCGCTACCTCGCGGCCCCGGCCACGTCGGGGCCGCTCCCCAGCTGATCCCGCTGCCACAAAAAAAAAGGTGACGTCACGTCCAGCTGACATCGCTGACATTTCGTCTGCTAGGGAGCGGCAGGCTCGCGATCCTGCGTTAAAAGCAATGTATTTATCAACCTCGGCCGTACTGCCAGAGCACAGGAACACCAACTACGCACCTCATGTCGCGGACGTTTGGCGAGTGAATCACTGCTTTCAGCTGTATACGGTGGGAATAGCCCCGGCCTGGAGACTGGGCCTCGTATCAAACGAGAGACCGAACTGCTTCGCCAACACAGGATTCATCGTGTAGCAGCCCGCGTCAAAGTGAAGCGAGCAAATGCGGCTGCTGTTCACATGCGTCCAGTCCCTCGGTCCAACGGCGCGCCGAACGAAGTCAACCCACTGGCTGCGTTGAGGTTCGAGGCTCGGAAATGCAGGAAAGGACACGCACTTTCCGCTTTTTCCGCGCCTCGACGAGGCAGGGTTCGCACTACGCAGCGGCTCCCCGACATCCTGGCACGTACTGTGTCGCTCCGATCCGAGTGATCGCACTCGCGCACGACAAATCAGTCGATGCGACACGATGTACCGCACGCACAGATCAACACAGCAAGAAGAGCCACTACTGAGACCACGCCGGGCGTCGGCGCCACAGTAAACACACTCAGACCGTCGACGTCATTGTTACTAGCGTATCACTAGCGTACGTCATAGGTGTGATTCTATCACGTGTTCTATCACACCTCACACGTTGCACTAGTGTCCTATGTCGCAGGGCATCCAGTTTTCCGTTGAGCGTTCATACGCTGTTTGCCTGGTTTGCCCTCGAAATAAAATAACTTCCCACGCGACGGACGGCATTCAAATTTGGCCAAGACGACCTATGAATACCGAGCAATCGAATGAAGGACACATCTCGACTTTGAAATTTGATGTCAGTGCTCCTTTAAGGTGTAGCGCAGCAGGAAAAAAAATATTAATAAAATACTGTGAATCGACCGGCTTAGCGCCCGATGCAAGAGATGCTGCAGGATTATCCTCGGTTAGCTGTGTCATCTTTCAAGCAGTCGTTCGCCCATATCACGCTTGGATCAATACAATCGAAAGAGAAGATGATGACTTTGGAGTCGCCATAGGGGAAATGCATGAGAAACAGTGTGATTTTTTTTTTTTTTTGTAGTCACCTAGATCAAAACGAAAGCACGCGCGCATAACCTTTCGGCAAGCTCTGTGAGAGCCTTTGTGGCGATGCCACTGTAACGACGACGACGAAGTGCGCCCGGCCAGAGCGAGCGGAGTGAGCACGCGCGCTGGTGAGGATAAGTTCGTAACTGTTTCTCGACGTGGCATTAGACCCCATCAGTCGCAGGTTTATTTCCCTTGTGCGTACCCACATGTTCCATTGCAGGAGCATCGGCAGCTACGTTCTTAACGTAAGTCACCGTATACAGTGATTCTTACTTCAGATAATTTCCATCGCAAGTTCATCTAAGACGTTGCGACTTAGCGCTTATTCGATAGGCTTCTTTCACATTGTCGAGAACAGAAAGAGTGCATTGTATGTCCTCAATATTACGCCTATCGTGAATGTCGCTGTCCAAGCGCCACTAGACTTAACTAAATTTAACGACACCCATACAGTGTAATGTGCCTCCATCTATTTGTTTGCTTTGTTGAGCATGGTACCCCTTAACACGTTTAACAGTAATTTAACTCTGGAGTTTTTTACGTGGCTCCATTAGCTGATTTCCACGCCGAAAATTTGTATCCACCATCCAAAATGCATAGTCGCAGCATATTCTCTCCAGGTCGTCAATTTTGCTTCTCTATTAATTTATCTTTGATCAATCTGTGTTGTCTTGCTGTGCATATTTTACTCAATCCTGCCATAACGCTTACTGAGTAGCAGTATGCAAACAGATAATATCAGTAAGCTGGGGATGTAGGACACCTCGTTGTTCAATAGAGTCTAGATTACTAAAATATTTGACACACGTCAGTCCTTACAGAATAAGTAGTTTTATTTTCGAAGGGCCCCTATAAGCAACCTACGAAAATACAAAGAAGAAGCGCGTTATTTTCTCCTGGCTTTTCCCGTACCCTGTATAGAGGCGCAATTCCTGATGCCAGCAATCTGTTCACGTGACGTCACTAAGAAATGAGTTCTCTATTGGCCCGTATATACGGGGAATAGCAGTTGTGAATTATCTCCTACTCTTCTTTGCCATGCAGTCGTACGCCCGTTCTGTTTTGTCTCGCATGACTATACCGTGCGTGGTTAACTGTTTTCACTTCGTTTTGAGCGTTTTCGGCAGCGCAAGCTAACACCTTATAGCCGAAAAGCGCTAAATCCTGATAGGCTGAACACTATAGTGCTGGCATTAGCCGCATGTTCCATGAAGTAAGTGGCGAGGAGGAGATAAAGCCGGTAGGAACAGGTAGTGAGGGCGAAAAAGAAAACACTCTACCGTGACGTATTTTACCTCTGGAGTGCCTTCAAGGCCCTTAAAAGTGGCGCTAACAAATCCATGTCTCAAATTCATCTCAACGAATTGCCTCGTTCACAGCGGAGTCCTTTGGAACAAGTCTTCTTCTACCCAGAAGATCAAGCTCAAGCGGCCATAATGGAGACCCCGCAATGCCATCTTTCGAGTCCGGAACGGCTGGATGAGCTCACACCACAACGGTGCCAACACGGACCGCGGGAATCGCAAGAACCGCCCTTCGAGAACGCAGCCAAGGCCTCTGAAGAAGGACGGGTCAGCCAGGAGGGAAAGGTGGACCATCAGGACACAAAGGATCCGGTCCTTCGAGTGCGGGACGCTGGCGATTACTTCGGAGACCCGACGCCGAGGATCTCAAGACTGACGACGCTGCTGGCTGCTCAGGGGGCTCACAAAATGCTGGTAGGTTTCTGGTTCACCGTTTATTGGCGTTTTCCTTCCAGGTGTAATTTCACACTCGAGGTAGCTTGTGGACTGATTGAAAACGAGTTTGGCCTCAAGGGCGAAGCGATGAATGCGATAGCAACAAATTGAAATGTTGCACGACGTAAGGCTAGCAGCTCTTCTTATTTATTTTTTCTTATTTATTTGTTTGACAATACATGATTGTCGTGGCGCAGGAGAAGAAAAGCGACGTTATGAGTCACCTGACAGGGCCTCTAGCACCACACTGTACATTCGTCACACAACGCAACTGCATTGGAAAAAAAAAGAAAATACAAGAGCACAATGACATTACGGAGAACTAGGAGAAAGCTTATACAAAATAAAGAATACAACAAGGCTTCGAAAATGTGTTACATAACATACGTATCATTGAAAGCACAAAAAGGAAGCAATAGTAGTGTAGACACCGGTGTTGCCATATGGGACCATAAATACAGACTTTTCAAACATGGAACAGCCACATGAATGAGTACATATATAACACTTTCTGCATACGTATATGAGAAATGGAAATCTGGAGAAATGGAAGCTATACAGTCCGATCTCGCGTAACTCCACAAAGCGCTGGTATAAGGGAATACGGCCGGTCCAAGGAGCAAAGCGGTTTTCGTGATGACCTGCGCCCAAGCCGTCTCCTGATGTCCGTCCAGATGTCGCCCGGCGCGCCCTTATGGCCGAGGTTCGCAGTTGTTGCTCGAGCGACACCCGCCGAGAGTGTCCATATAAGCTATCGCAATAAAATATTTCGACGTCAAGTCTTCGCTGAGCAATGCTTCAGTTCTTGCCTTGTTCATATACTCTCAGCTCTCTGCACAGGCGTCCATCTATTGAGCACTATGTCTAATGCAGGCTAGTATCGCCCAGTACCCAGTAGTAGCGAATGCTGGTTGGTAATGACTAACAGTACGGTCTACATCTTGACTTGCTGAATTTCTTTCCATATGTATGATTAATGAACATTTCTGTTTAATATGATTTTATTCCACTCTTGTAATAGCCCGTCAAGGGCTGACGTATAAATAAATAAATAAATAAAAAATGGCTAGGATAGGCTAAATGATGATAATTGTGTCTGAGTTGCCTAATATTTGCCACCGGCTGTTGTAAGTAACAACGTTTTCAACAAATGGGACTGGTGCCCCCTGGCACGCCGTTTCGTCCAATCATTGTGACGTCTTGGCGTCCCGGTGCGATTTGTCGAGAATGGCAAAACGTCAGTTTTCATTCGACATCAAACCAATGGTCAAATATATGACATAATTGTTTACACATTATTTTCTTTCTTTTTGCGTGACAGGGAAATAGAAGTCAACAAGCCCTGAAAGAGTACGAGAACCCCTGCCCCGTCGCAAACAAAGCGGCGACGTCCACAGCAACATCGCGACCTCCGTGCGATGCTTGCCGGCAGCCGGAATTTTCCGACGTCGGCCGCTCTTGGAGGCCGTCGAGTGAACAAGCTCAAAACGACGCCCTCTACGATGACTCGGGCGACTCCGTGGAACATTTGATGTCCAAGCTAGAAGACCTAGCGATCGAACCAAAGTGCTCCCTACGATGCCATGTTCCCACTGCGTGCGAACACTTGGACACCGACAGCGCCGACATCTGGGGACCGGTGGCACGCCAACTGGAAGAGATGGAGATGAACCCACATGCCGAAACACCGGTGGCTGTCTCTGGGGATGAACCCAAATGCACCGATATCCCCGTCCCGATGCCGTAGACGCATGCGCGGAAGCGTTGCAAGATTCGGCGCGTCGAAGATCGGCTTTTCGCTGACTAGCGACGGACGACGTCAAAAGTCAACAGACGGCCGAAAACACTGAGGCTTGTGCGGACGCCGCTTTGTCAGTGAACACATCTTCACCGGGATGATGTCCAGATACCCGGCTTTACGAGCATGATGTACAAACTTCTAGCCAGCGGTAGAGATCTCCCTTTGAAAAGTTTTCGGCAAAATCCACTTACACCGATCTTAATAAAAACAGTTGAAAGAACCCTACGGAATATTTTTTTTTAAATAAACTGCTTGCTCATACCACTGACTTATGTGTTTTAACAACACAGTACACTGTTTTTACAAAATAGCCAATCGGCCGTGACCTGCAGTCAAAGGGCAAACCATAGCTTAACTAGCTTAACCATGTACACTGCAGTAACTGCAGCACAGCAAGTTGTGGGAAAGATAGTGAGGAAATGTGATGTGAGGATTTGGAGGAGGAAAGGGAGGGGAGAGGGCAACAGAAAAAGATAAATATGAAAGAAAGATGATGATGATGCAGAAAGATATAAAGAATGGCAGATCAAAGAAAGAAGATTTAAAAAGAGATTAACTAAACCTGCGTTTGCCAGGTGGTGGCGTTTGCTTGCCCACTTTGCTGTTCACTCACATTTCACAAGCGTAAAATTCGCTTTTTTTTTTTTCCTTCCCCCCCTACCCTGAAAGTTTTCTACACCACGTGTGGTTTTGCAGGGACTCTGGGATTACTCCGGATTCTACAGATTACTACGGGATCAGCA
Source organism: Rhipicephalus appendiculatus (assembly GCA_030522465.1). NCBI lineage: Eukaryota > Metazoa > Arthropoda > Arachnida > Ixodida > Ixodidae > Rhipicephalus > Rhipicephalus appendiculatus. The sequence continues at coordinate 62,538 of JALIZH010013643.1, forward strand.
GGTCAACACGTTCCCACGCCCAACCAAAAATCATTTCATAGCTCCTACTCTTTTCTAGGCAATGCCGCTTCTGCGGAGAGCCCGGGTCCCTCCAACATACGGTAGGAGGACGCTGCACCCCGCCACTACAACCCTCCCAACCTTTACCACACCAACCAGCTTTGGGCGAGAACCTTGGCCAGCTCCAACCTTGACGCTGCCCGAGCTCAAGGCATCTTGGACTAAGGGCGTCTCTTCTAAGCTACCTTTTAATGAAAATGTTTATTCTCTTTATTTAATGTATGTGCTACAATGTTTGTATTTTCCTCTTTATGCAATGCCTCTAGAAGTCTGTGAGGTATCTCAGATTAATAAACAAATAAAAAAAATAAACAAGTGAGGTAAAACTGTGCTCTTTCAAAGCAAAGGTCTTAAAAATGAAACTTTATTTGGTCTTGTTGTGCGGGCTACCTTATGGTTAAATGGAGTAGCAATTAATACCAGCCAAATTGGAAGGTATGAGAAAATGAGGTCTATTGTGCAAGAGATTGTTAGATAGTAGGGGTGTGCGAACAGTGAATGTTCGAACCGTATCGAATACGAATCGAATACGCATACAAATCGAATACTGTTCGAATAGCTTACGAATAGTAAGGCAACCATCTTGAAACCAGCCCCATACTTGTAAGGTGACAATTTTCAAAACAGCCCATGAATTCCACATTTTATTTGAAAGAAAAGGAACATTATAATTACTTTTATGCGACAAAAAATATACTACAATTACGTAAACTGAACTGCAACTAGAGCCTTCGAAATATTTTGTATCTGCAGGCTGAAATGTAGCAGTGACTTCAGTATTCAATGTGGTACTTTGTCAACAGCTTTTATATAAAACTGATGCTTAAATATTAAACAATTTGCATTAGTTAACATCATAATGAATTTCACAGTGAAGATAGTTGATTGCTGGCACTGTTGCTTCGGCGACACTGGAGTTTTAAGCAAAACACCTTCATCCTGTGATCAATTTGGCGTCGATAGTGCCGTAAGTACATGGACCGCTTCCATCTGGGCAATTCGATGAGGAAAACAAGAAAAGTTTCCCACTCGCTGTTCCCACTTCTTATCCCATCGAGATCCCATCGAAATTTTTTCGTCGCAGCTGATTATTCAAAAGCTATTAGATGTGAAGCATCTTATGGCGAAGCTTAATCCGGTGGTGGTGGTGTGCCGCGTGACCGCCCTTACTGGGCATGCGCAAACCCTTTAAAAAAAATTAAAATAAAAAAAACCTCCTCTCCCTCTCTAGGCATCACTCCCCGCGGCAAGCACACCCTCACTGCGCATGCGCCTCCCCTCCTCTCTCTCCCCTCCTACGTTCCCCCCCTCTCTCCTCTAGGCATCCCTGCCCGCGGCGTCCACTCCCACTGCGCATGCGCGTCCCCCCCTCTCTCTCCTCTCCTACGCTTCCCCCCTCTCGGCATTCCTGCCCGCGGCGTCCACACTTCCACTGCGCATGCGCTTCCCCCCTCTCTCTCCACTTGTAGGCTCCCCCCCTCTCTCGCCTCGCGACGCCGACGCAGGCAGCGTCTGCTAGCGAGTTTCTTGGCTGAAAAAACCTACTGCTCGCGCTGCACGACCGTTCACTGGCCACCCCGTAATATGGCAATGGATCTTGACCTGCAAGGTGGTGCCGGTGGGAGATTTCTCCTGTGCGTTGTTGAAAAATAAAAATTCGCAGCGTGCGCGTTGACTAAAAGCGGACTGCGGGTCTCTGTGTCCAGTCGGAGTCTTCTGTCTCTAATTGCCCATTAGCAGCGATTGGCATGTTCCAGTAGGGAACACCGCTCCATCACTACGTGCTTTGCGCCTCCCCCAGTTTTCTCTCACACATGGTTTACACATGGTTCCCTTTAGCGGGAGATGGTGTAATTTTTTTTGAAAAATATTAGGTATTTCAAATATGCGCCATTAGATTTGAGTAGCAAATCGAATAGAACGCTATTCGATTCATTATTCAAATTTTTCGAATATTTGCACACCACTATTAGATAGCATTCTTCAGGCCACAAAGAAATATGTCTGGGAGCTTAGGGAAGCAGTATTAAATAGACATCACTGACATTCATGTACTCATGGCTTCACCAGAAGTCGGAAGCGACTCAAGGGTGCTGAACCAACATGCGCCTTGTGGAGGGACCGCACGCACCACACGTTGTGTTCTCTAGATACCCAAACACATCAGAATCGTGCCCTGTAACCATGGAAACAATGCCTGCAGTTCACTAGGATACAATGAAGGCATGTGGTGCAGAAGGCATCCGTGATTACAGCGTTTAAATAAAATTTACTTTCACGGAATGGGTGCCAACCCGACCGAAACATTCCTTATGCCATTCAAATAAGTTTGTACGATTCCATAACTTCAAGGAGTATATGTGGATTCCACATAAATTGTGTTAAATTTCCACAAGAATTTGTGGATGACATATAGAATTATTGAGAGTGCATGTGGAACATTTCAATAGGGAAGTGGAGAAGAAAACACAATTGAGGACAACAGATGGCTATGTCCAATAGTGAAGATGGAAAATTTGCAGGCATAAGCCAGAGTCAGCCGATGGAAGACAAGAGTAACTAGAAATGGGAATCAATCTAATGATAGTAATTATGTTTCTTTGCCTGTCCTAATCTCACATCATTATCCTGTGTTTCAGATAACTGTGAAGACATAGGCCGTAGCTACACAGCACAGACATTAGCAGTGCAATAGAAACTTCAATGCCCATAAAACAGAAACAGGTAGCAAGTCATGGGCCCATTATCAGGAAAAATCACACACATCTCCCCGTAAAGGGAACCCTGTGTAGTATGCGAAGCATTCGGGATCGTTCTTACTGTAAATCACCCGCGACATTTCCCACTCGCGCATGTAAATGAGTGACAACGCGTGTGTACAGTATATACAATGTGTTTTTGCCGTTGTTGGCTTTGCTGCGTTGCCTTTCGCAGGTGAGAGCGCGTTCACGATCGTTTTCATTCATGGCAGAAAGAGAATTTGTGGTCTGGAACGCGCTTATTCTACATCGACATCAGCGTCATCATCATGATGTATAGTAGGCACCTTGCATGTGCTGTGCCGTGATGGCAGAAAGAGAATGTGTGGTCTAGAACGCGCTTATTCTTCATCGTCATGGCGTATAATGGTTACCTTGCACGTGCTGTGCCGTGATGGCAGCGTCATCGTCATCAGGCCACACGGCGGACAATGGGGGGGACAGAGCTCGTTCATAAGGTGCTTTGCATGTAAAAGAAAGACTTCTGCAGTAAGGGTTAACCAAAGCCGAGAAGAAATCCTGTTAAAGCAACAAGTTTCGAGACAGTAATTTGTAACAGTTACTGCAAATCATGTAATGTTATTTTGTTGTTACTGTAAGAATCAAACAATTTGCTTCAGTAGGTTGCTTTAGGAGTCTGACGTCCCAAAGCAACTCAGGCTGTGGGAGACGACATAGCGGAAGATTCCCTTCCAGATGATTTCAACCACTTTGGGTTCTTTACCGTGCACTCACATCACACAGTACACATGCCTTCATCATTTCACCACCATCGAAATGCAACCACCGGGGCATCGAACCCATGTATTTTGGGTTCAGTAGCGGAGCACTGAGGCCATTGAGCCATCACGGCAGCAATATATATTTTGCTTCAGCAGAGATTGCTGCCCTTCTGTGACAAAAATATGCAACAGCCTAACCATCCCCCGCTTCTTTTTTCTCGTCGATAAAATGTTATTATTTTTTATACAGTCTTCTGAGTAAACATAACATAAGGAATGTTGCCATCACTGTGTAAAAACGTCAACAGTGTTGCAAGTTACTCGAAAAAGTAGAGAGTTGTACACTTAGGGGCCATTGAAAGCGAGAAGAAGCATGAACGAGACCAAGACGGGCTAGACGCCGACTTACAACCAAATATATATTGATTAGTCTGTCTTTCGCCTCTTGTTCATGGTATTTCTCGTTTTCTGTGGATATGTACCAAACAGCCCACATAAGTACTCTATTGTAGTTAGATGCTATTGCTTGTTTTCTATGGATATGCACCAAACAGCCCAAACAAGTACTCTATTGTAGTTAGGGGTTACCTCAAACAATAACTTGTTACTGGTAATGTGTCATTAGTGAATACTAGTTACCACCTTAGAACTGTAGGTGGTGTCAAGATGTGCCAGCCATTCTTCGTAATGCCAGCTACAGAAGTCAATGACAAGTGAACACCACGAGGACTATTCAGCTGCTCAGTTGTATTTCACTTCAACACCGAGTAAGGCCGTGATTACACACACACATATGGGAGTCAGGATGTTTAAAATAAAGTGAGATTTTGCTCGTCGTGACAATGTTATGCTGCAACCACGCACTTCACACCTTTCCCTCAGTTGTCCTGCCATATCAAGGGAGCATTACAAACCACATTTGTAGCGCTTCTCCCTATAGACAAAGACACAATGTAGGGGTCACTGGGAGTCAGGAAGTTTAAACGAAGCTGTGAGATTTTGCATGTCATGACAACATTACACCGCAAACTGCGTGCTTCATGCCTTTCCCTCAGTTGTCATCACACCAGATCAAGCGAGCATTACAAATCTCATTTGAAACACTTGCCACTCAAGTCTTGAAGGAAAACACAAGGTGGGAATCAGTTCACAAATGCTGAAGCAGTGCACGCTAGACCAAGAAAATGCACCGAGTGCGTTAAAAGAAGGAGGGTGATAAGTGATTTATATGGAATTTTCAGGTGCCAACACGTCACACTCGAGAGGAGGCAATTTGGGTCATCAATCTGTCCAGCTCGCAGCAATGCCCCGAACCACCACCCGTACAAAACCAATCGTCGATACGGTGCATGCGGCAACCTTCACAGGCCGCCGTATCCATCGTAGGGACCGGTATTGGCCGGGTACTCGCTGTACTGGTCGTACGAGCCTCCGTACTCGTCGTATCCGCCGTTGGGGCCTCCGGTGACTTCGCGTTCCTGGTACTCGGACGTTTTCTGCCTCTTCTGCAACGGTTCATCGCCCTGAAATCCCTCCTGCGTGATGGCCCACTGCTTGTTCTTCCGATGTGCCTCCGTTTCCAAGTGAAGGACCTTGTACTCCATGCTCTTGAAAAGCACTATGCCGCAGTACTCGCAGGAGAGATCCTTCCCCGATGCCTGAGTTGAGCCGGTGACTGAAGAAGCGGAGCTGTCGAGCGGCTTTGTTGAAGACGCGTCGGTCGATTCCTGAATGGTGCCTTGACTCTTGAGGGCCCGCTGGTGCCTTTTTCCCTGCAACACAGGAAGCACGACCCACAGAATCAATTTTTATTGAATTGTACAAGGTTACACTTAGCAAAGAAGACAAAAGGCATTAATGCATGAAGCGGTCCTCCCACTAGGGTTGTCACCTTTCCACTAGAAAAAAAAAAGCTCTTCGGGGGGAAGGGGGTGCTTATACAGATGGTTGAATTTATGCTGAAAAAAAAAAAAAAAAAAAGATGCCACGTTCACAAGTATTGAAGATTGGGCGAGTTGGTTCGTCGTTTTTGAACTGGTATAGCGCATTATGGTAAAGAAGAAACGGCCGATCCGACCGACACAAGAGGACAGAGCGCTCTGTCCTCTTGTGTCAGTCGGATCGGCCGTTTCTTCTTTACCATAATGCGCTATACCAGTTCAAATGCCACGTTCAGTCTTTGGCATGTTATGTCATGTATTGTGACATTGTTTGCCTAGTCAGAAGTTAACATCTACAGAAAAAGGAAACAGAGTTAATGAACTATTCTGCTGGCATAAAAGTAAATGCCATCTGCATATATGCCATCCATTTGCTACGTAAAGCCCCAGCAATTGCTAATAATACATGTCATCCATGGCCAGGAGCCAGCTCTCGTTCTCCAGTTGAGATCTCCAGTCTTTCGGGACAGACATCGGCGTAATTTTCGCTGCTTCGAAGGCGGATAATTTACGCCCATGATCCAAGCACGTAACCACTTGTGTTCATTATTGCTATAGTTAAATGATTGGTATAACTGGAGGGATCAATTACTTCATGTTTTCATGGGCACAAGATAGAAATTGGTTGAAAATTCCGCAAGAGTTTTTGTGACTAGCAAAAAATATTTAGATTCTCCGAAGCTGCTGAATTTATGCTTACAAAATCAAAAAAAAAATAATAATAATAATAATAAATAATAATAATCATGGTACAGTGACCAAAACACCGGCCAATGATGGCCGGTTTTAGGTGCGGACCGGCACCTGGCCCACTGTCTAAAAAAACGGCTGGGCTGGTCTAAAACTAGGCAGGTGGCAGCCCTATCTCCCACCCGAAACAACAGTTTGCACACATGCACTGGCAAAATAAACTGAAGCAATGATGTAGAAAAATAACTTACATGAAGAAACACACAGGAAAGCAAATGTGCATGTAAAATATTGAATGCTTATACAAAGATAAAACAACAGTTTGCAGGAATGCGTAAAACTGCAAACATTGCATCATTATTGTAGACACACACCATTATGCATAAATAAAAAACGATATACGCTCGAGTTCACACAAGAGATGTATTCCCTAGTGATAATGCTGTAAGTGCAATAAAAAGTATAAAAGTAGTTCACTTATTTCCCGCATCATTATTTGTATTTTATGAAAGCCAGTTCTATTTCTTTTTTAACCCTTTACTGCCTGGTGTCGCGAATTTGCGACACACCGAAAAACTCCGAGCCAACAAGTCACGAAACGCATGCCGCCTTCAATGCCGGCTGTCAAGTACTCACGGGGAATGTAGCTTTCAAAATGAAAAAAATCTTGCGCCGTCTTGTGTGAGGTTCTCTATGCTAGAACCAATTGTTTTGTAGCTGATGGCGGAGAGCGCGAAGCACGTGCGACAGCTCTCACTTCGTTATTTCTCGCCTGAGTTACGCAAGTTCAATGTTCAATAATCTTCTTTATTTGGTGTGTACGCACCCCAGAAGTGGCACACAACATGTTACATAGTTCTCAAGCACGTTTTTTGTAGCCAGATCCTCGTTTCTGTGGCATATCGCGAATTCGTGACATACCTAAAAGTATGCATTAAAGTTGCATTTTAGATAATTTAACTGCAGAATCAATTAAAGGTTTCTATTTGAAGCTGGAAAATGAAAACAGTTTTTATTTTGTTCGGCAGTTTCATAATTCAGGCATTAAAGGGTTAAATTTAATTTTGCGACTGTATGTGCCAAAGCCTATCGTATAATTATGAGGCCACGCGTAGCGAAACTCCGGATTAATCTTGACCACATGTGGTTCCATAATGTGCACCTAATCAAGGTGCACAGTTGTTCTTGCATTTTGCCTCATAGAAATGTGGCCACTGTTACGATTGGACTTTACGGCTTGGCACCGCTTGGACGCGGGGAATGATTTCAGCAAAGTCTGCCCTGGTTTATTCCGGGTGAACGTTCCCCGATGTGCACCTGATGCATCGACAACACAGCAGTCGTGTTCATCAAAGCTGTCAGCGCCCCTCGTCAAGCGAATTGGACACAACCGACCGACTTTGACGATTCTATGGCCTAGGAGGAGCTGTCTGCTGTTGCTTTGCTCAATGTTCTGTGAGGAAGCACGGACAATTAGCCGAGCGCTTGGCATCCATCTTCAGGCACGTTTCCTACACTCCGAGGTGCCTTCGTGGCCCGCCCGGGAGCTAGTCATCAGCTGCACCGCAGCCGCTATCGAGGAGTCAACACTGCACCCGACTGCACAGCTGGTTTGCACGTGCGACACCTCGAACCGGCCATTGTACTATGCTGTGCCATGACGCGTATTGTCGTATTGTGTCCTGTGTTGTCCTCTCCCTCGCCGCTGGATGAACTCGGCATGCCTCTTCCCTCTTTCCTGGGTTGGGACTGAGGCGGTGTTTGACCTTCCCATTTGGGGGGGGCAGAGATCAAGACTTCTTGATAGGACTGTCCTGGACTTAATTGTTTTCCCCGGCAGGGAATCTTGGGAAGACCAAGGCCTTAAAACGCGAGCGTCGAGACCCTCCAGAGAGCTTCCTTCATCATGTCAAAACATGCTACCATCAATATTGTAGCAACACGCTACCTTCAGTATGTAAACACTGTAAATAAACGATCCCGTTATCAACTCCGGCTACTCTGCTCGACTTATCCTCGAGACTTGGCTGGTTTCAGTCCTATGGGCAGACCCCCGACTACATCACCACTAAGGCTAGGAATTGAACCCACACCTGTACCCTCACATTGGAATTGAACCTGCAGGCTCACACTGGGTGCGGGTGTGGTATTGACGCAACACCCCTCCTGCCAAGCTAATGTAACCGGCAAGGCCATGTTCGAGTAATGTGGTCACAATAATGCAATAGGTGTTAATGAGAGCATTGAATTGGTGAAATTTTAATACTGAGTACTATTTGTAAGAAACTGACTTTCGATATGTGAGTACAGAATGCTTTCTAGCTCCAAAAGAAAAATGAAGAGCTCGCAACTACTGCCAAAAGCATAGTAAGCGCCTCCGCCCTCCGAGGAGGCAAAACAATTTACAAATAAATTAAACTGCAAAATGAAGAGAAAGTGATTTCACAGGCATTTTTACATCACCATACTGCTGCAAACAAAAACCTGTTGTTTAAACAAAAGCACACTTCGCAAACCAGAACAGGCACAAAAAAGATTGACAAGTTGGAATGCTACCTTGAAGTTCCAAATGCACTTCAGCAAGACATCATTAATTCATATCAACCACTTTAGCGTATAGACCCTTTCGAGTAGGAGTGTGCAAATATATGGAAATATATTATTGCATATAATATTAATATATTATTAATCTATGTTGCATCAAAACAGTTTAACCCAGAACGTACAGTGCCCGATTATTCAGTCATCACAAGCAAGAAAGGAGCACAAAAATACTACACTAAAGCACCCAAGTTCGCATAGCTGTATTGGCTTTCCCACTTCCCAGTGCTGACATCGTGGTATCGTTTGAAACATCAAAGCTTAGCCTTGCTCTTCCTAACTTCTGCATATATAGACGTCAGACTCTGGAGTTTTGCAGACACGTAGCGACACCTGTCGGAGCAGTTTTGGGTAGTGCAAAGTCCAAATCCCTTGCACAGTTTGCTGTGCAACCAGGTGCAACTAGCGAATGTGAAACAACTATTGAGCTAAATATTAGGTGTGTTGGCGCATTGAACGCTCAGAAAAAGAGCTACGAATTTCTCTCCACTACTCGGACGTGCAACCGAACTGCCCTAAGTGCTTGCCAGAACGACGGAGAAAACAAGAGCAGACGCAACAGCTCCACGCGCTACGAAGAAAGGCCTCAGTCGACGCTACTGTTCATTGTGAATTTCCACGGACGTAAAGGACTTCAGTTCTACCGATATCCATAGCTGTTGCACGAAGCAGAATGGCGAGAACGGTGGATACGGGCCGTTGCGAACGTATTGGGTAAGCGATTACTCGCGTTCTCCACAGCCAGTCGCATGAGAAAGTGTGATAATGTGGGTCTCCTGTTATTGTTTTGAGTAGCCTTGACGTAGAACCGTGGTAACCTTGACTATGAAGCTCAGCAGAGTCTCAGACCGTGGTGCGCGCAGTGCAGCAGTTAAGTGCAAACTGGTGAAACGCGCGATAAACATCGCGCACTCCGCGACCACCCATAATCTGAAGTGGTCGTCACCACACAGCATTGCGCACGTACGCATTGAAGGCTCAAAGTTCCGGCTTTAACTAGCAAATGCTAACACGTGCATCATACAAGTAAATCGCGAACCGTTGGTCGTGACCATGCCGTCAGGTTTTTCTTGCCCATGGTCTCCGTGATTGCCGGAGTTATCTCGGAGGCCACGGTTTTGCCTTTCGTTGTACACTAAGAAAGTGGACACGCACGTATCCCCATTTGCAGCATATACAAACAGAAGACAACCGCCAATAGAACATTCGAGGATGCGTAATAAAACAGTTCAACGCACAGGAAGCGAGAGATGGATGGAGAATGCAACTGCAAAGGCGAAAATCGCCGGGGCCATTCGTGCCTGATAAAACGAGCTTCATACAAGATACATTGCTCGTGTATGTACTTCACTTTGTATATGCCCAAATATAACGCATTTAGGCGTTACAGAACGCACGTCGGAGTGCCTAAAACTCGATGTCATGCAATGCTCGCTTGCGCTTGCGAGTTGCAGCATGCCGAAATAACAGAAACATCTTTTGCATTGTAGCCACAGTTCACTTTGATGAGCTTCCTACTTTTCTGAAACGAGAGTGGATTGACGGAAGAAGCTTTCCAGGTCCTTGATTTTCAGGAAACCGCGCCTCAACGCCAACGAAAGAGTGGGGTTCTATAGTGGCCTATGCACATTCACTTGCCGACGGCTCTTTGCACTACCCAGTTATGGCCAGGGCGGCGATGAGAGCGCTGGTGGCGGCGTTTTTCGCAGCGCCGCCTGGGCAGAGTCTGACGTCTATGATGGCTGCTTAGGAAAACAGGAAAAAGAAAAACATAAAGCTCAATCAGACCACATTCCAGATGTATGTTGACCTACGACTGATTGTTGCTATGGCACATTGTGTACTGGCTCACAAGTAGGAAAACTGGCTCGCAAGCAGGAAAACTTCCGACAATTTGTCGTTTGTTGAATCACTACTCAGTGAGTGTAAACAGTGGCACATTCACGGCCGTTTGAAGAGTTCAATACCACAGCTGCACATGGAAAGCAAAACACCACCCTTATCAGATCATATAGAGATAGAGAGGAGGCACTTATCGCAATTATCAGATGAATCGGTGATCCTTTAGAGCCAAATAAAAAAATGCTTGCAGCTTGTGTTAAGAACAGGAACATATCGCGCACTAGAGGAAGAGAAAAACGAGGAAGGGCACCTGGCATGAGGATCTTTGGTTCTTTGTCGCTGGAACAAACGGCAGCGTGGACGCACTGCTCCATCTCTTAAGGCGTGTTGTCCTTAAAAGCCGGTTGATCTTAGAAGGAAGTCTTCGAATTTTTACAGCTTGCACTGGCAATGCAAAGCTTGAGAAACAGTGGAGCTGGGGATCTCTTCCCGTAGTCCCACACGGAGCTCAGAGTAGACGGGTTGACTTAACACCACAGCTGATCGCAGATGCCGCAGCTGTAGCCAAGCTCTAACCACAGAATTCCCGCTGAAATTGACCATTCACGCCATCCATGGACTAGTAGGTTTGACACTGGAAGTTTTGCATGACATTGTAGCCAGGATCACTTTATCGGTGGTTGCGATCACTCAAAGGGCTACACTCACTTTCACGAATGGGATACTCGGGATCCTCTGCTTTTCGCCACCATTTTAATGCAGCAGCTTCGGGCTTCGTCACTGTATTCTGGGTCGGATCGCAGCCACTGCATTCACTCATGATTAGCGGCGCAACAGGCTTCTCCCCAAACTTCTTCCTTGAGAGTTACGTAACTTCTTCAGCCGACACGTTTTCCGACAGTGCAAACGATGTGCTCCGTACGGAGACACTGAGCAATGTGTCACTGACGCAGCGACACGGAGCTTGGCAATTACGGAGAAGCTGGGCGGAGCGGCGGCACAGAGTGATGTCATGGCTAAGCACAGCTACCAGAAGCGCTGCATAGTCGGCGCAATGACATCATGGTTAGACGTGTGTGGAGCTCGGCAAGGCTCCGCGAAGCCAGGCGTAGACATGCTAGGTGGTTGCTAGACAACACGCAGTGACATTCGAAGGTCGGCGCAGTTTCGTGCCCACACTTTGAAGCTGAACCTTGAGCTTAGATAGCTCCACTGCTATAAGTGAAACACATCATGCTATCCTGTACTGCATCGCCAGTTTAGTGAAAGCAAAGCAAAGCCCTTTCACATAAAGTCGTGCACTAAGTAAAGTAACGCAGATGTTGCGTGGGTCTACGGAAACCATTTCTACACCTCTCTACACAACCACAAGTTCTCGCTGTTTACGCCCTGTTTCAAGATACAGTGCATCTAATGTCACCATAAGAAAAACAATGCAGGACGGCATTCAGTTCATGCCTGCTGGCTCCGTAATTGCTGTGCTCGAGCACATTTTCGATAACCTTAAACAGGGCATGTTGCCTACCATAGCCTGACAGCATAATTAAAAGTCAGAGCACGAAGCAAGGCCATTACCATTGGCTTTGCAAGATGGCAATGGTAAGCTAGGGGTGCAATCGTGCAGGAAGAACGAAGTTTTCCTGACAAAACTTGCGAATGCAATCATTGCACAAGTGCAGTTATTGTGCAAATGGTACATAAAGAAAGCAGTACAGCTCTTCAACAAGCTGAAGTGACAAGCTGAAGTGACAAGCTGAAGTGACAAGCTGACGTAAACTTCTTTTTTTTTTCTCTTGTTCAAGGAGCAACCACACTAGCTGTGCCCTACGATAATGCCATGCACCAAAACAGATGCTGCTTGCCATTCCTGATAGCAGGTAAGCTGGACCAGAAGTATTGCCCACAACTTGTGGTGTCAAGCAAAAATTGACCACAGGTTCAGTTCACCCTGATAGATAACATGCTATAATGGACTGTTACACCATGTGCAAGTAGGGCTTCAGTCATCGGAATCACAATGTACTCAATGCATGTAAGTGGCGAGGACCACACGAAGCCTATGTGCATGTAATCCAAGGGTGACAAGAAAAGTCAGCTGGACAAAGGCAACTCAGTGTTGGTTCAGCTGGGTCCGGAACAGTCGGGTACAGGTGGATAGTACTGGCCGCCAGTCCATGGAGTCATAATGCATGGCAGGGTAATCGAGGCTAAGAATTGCATAGTGAGAAGAGCTACCGAGGAAGGTAAAGATAAGAACCATAGAGCAACTGGCAATACTAACTCTGGCAGTACACGTATCCATTATAGAAGCTGTTCTGGTGTTGGCTACATGGATGATGCGTATCTTTGTGGGAATGATAGTTTTTTTCGTTTGTTTAGTCTTTGGTTTAAAATCTGCACTGATCACACATAAACGCACGCCAGTGTTGATAAAAGTTGATACAGGAAAGCCATAAACTTGTACATCAGAAAAGTTCATTTTAGTTGCAAGCAACAGTAAATTTTGAGGCTTACAGACCAATTTAGTGCCACCACTTGGCACTGCACTTCCCAGTTCTGTCTGGCAGCACCCATGGAAAACCAGAAATCATGGGAGGCAGGACTTGGGCAAGTGAACCTGATGGCATCAGTACGAAACCAAACATGAGCTTGCAGCAGAAGTTCTAGTATTCGCAAGGCCTGAATAGGCTGAGTAGGCAAGACAAGGGCCATGTGGGCAAAGAGTAGCCAGAACACATCAAGGTTGAGGCTCTCCAACAGCTCCAACAGCAACAAGGTATATGTCCGATCCAACGATAGTGGAAGCAATAAGTCCATCGCGAGCAGTGTACCACTGAAATGGTTTCCGTAAACCTGGCTGAAAATTAGATGTGGGGCGAGGTGGCATAACAGAAAAGGAGAGGGCATCACAGTGGGTGGTCGTGCAGATGAATGTAAGCCTAACGCTAATGAATTCCTAACGAACAAGCTGCTTGACTGACAGAGATCAGGGATTGCAGGTTGGGCAGGGAAGCCAATTTCTAAAGTGGCCGGATGTGTGGCCTTAAGTCGACAGAGCATAATTTGCATAATGTTGTTGCAAGTGTTGTTAGGGGTCAGAAATGTTGACCCGGTGTTAGGTAACTGGCAGAACTCTTGGACCAATGTATTGGCTTTTGGCAAGATTCCTGTCAGTGGAATAGTCGCTGACAGTTTATTCAGACTCGGCAGGAACCACCGAAAAGTCCTAATAATCGAGAGTCCGAAAAAAAGGATTCACCCGAATTGAAAGAGAGAGAAAATAAAATGAGAGCAAGGCAGGAAGGTCAACCACAATTGTAGCATCCGGTTTGTTACCCTGCACTAAGGGGAGGGGAAAGGGAAAGAAAGATGGGAAGGAAAGCGGAGAGAAAAGATAAAAGCACCTTTATTGGCCCAATGGGCATAATAACTTTTCCATGAGAATCTGTCCACACACATGGAGGAAGGAAAGCTAAGGAGAGGCCCTCTGTCCGAGCTGCAGCGAACGAAAAGTGTGGCGGAAGTCATGTGCTTTTGCAGGGGCTTGTGGGATTCCTTGGGCACTTGCCGTCGTCTCGTGTCGTCTGCATCACCACCCATACGACCGCGTTGTTGAGAGAGTCGTTTGGAGTTCCGAACGCGCATTTTTGTGCAGCTGTTGCACTTCAAAGATGATGCAGTGTGTTGGAAGCCTACAGTGAGCGTTAGTATTCACGGTTGCGAAGTTTAGTTCATATTGCTTGCGGTCGAAAGCGGTTGTTTCGAAGCCCGCGACCGCTCCTCCGAAAACGGTTAGCGCCGCACCTTCGTGTTTTCCTTCGGCACTGTGCTATTGCGTGCCTCAGCGATGGAAGGCTAGAATTCCAAGACGAGAACGGCCGCGCCTACGGCTCTTAATGCGATAGGCGGTGGTGATCCCGACCCGTTCCGTACGACGGTCACAGCTTCGGGAAGCAGTGGCCCAATGTGCTCACCGAAGCTTCCAGAGTCAAGAATTAGAGACGTGCCTGACCCAACAGTGTTCGACACTGTAAGGCGATTTATTGTTTGAATAATCGCATCCTGTTTACGTTTTACGATATGGTCGCAGTCGGCCGACCCGCGCTGCTGCGAATGATGCTCGTGCGAACGTATCGTGACACACACGGGCAAACAATGATTCGGAGGCGCTTCGTCTTGTCAAATATAAATAGCACGACCAAATAAGATTTCACTGTTACACTGTGTTCCGTACCCCGAACTTACCGTATCTGCAGAAAAAAGCGGCCTGTCCGTGGCGATTATCCGGCCAGTCGCACCTTGCTGTCTTGCATTCAGCGGATTAAACACAAAGTGCAAAGCTGCAAGTTTATTGTAGATGCACAATATGGGCCCTAATGAGGCTGCGAGTGGCACCCAGGCACTCTACAAGCGAGTATCGCAGCACGTTCACTCTTAATCAGCACAAAATCGCTTAATTTTCCAGCTCGTCTATCCGCTCGCGCGGCTCGCCTCCCTCTCGCCGGCGCCAGATGCGCATGCGCGAGCACGCCGAAGCGTGCCCAACCTTGCGGAGGAGACCTGTACCCTCCCCCACTTCCGGCTTCACAAAATGTGACATAACGGCCTCTCCTCAGTCTTCCTTCCTCCATGGTCCACACACATGCTTACGCGCGACCAAGTCGCTCCCTGTATTTCGGCCAGTGTCTAAGTCGCCCTGTATTTCGGCCAGTGTCTAAGTCGCCCTGTATTTCGGCCAGTGTCTGGCCATTGCTGTATGCAGACAACAGCACTGTTACGGCCTATGCTAAATCCACATTTGATGGCAGTGGTGTTGGCAGCGCATCATCATCAGAGTTGCTGTCCACCTGCGCCGACTCGAGGACCTGACGGACCATCTATCTCATCATCGTCCAACTCTGCCCAAGGCAGGACGGCATTGTCGAAGTTTGCGAACTCCTGAAACGTAACCGCCCCTCATCGATGCCACTAGATGGAGTTCAACCAAACTGTCCGCTGCTACGGTAGGCAGACTCTCAACCATGGGGTCCAGGGCTGTGCACTGCCCTCATCCCCACTCTCAGTGTTAACAAATCTTCCGTGGCAGGAAGCAGTTGTGGATTGTTTCCCAAGTCACTGCCTTCCAGGCATCGGACAAGATGTTGATGGCCGACAGTACCTCCACGACAGAGTTCGTGCCACTGTCGACGCATAAAAGCATAAGATTCAGGAGGCGCTATTGGTAATTCACTTTCAAGTTTTTAAACACTGCCTGGTTTGTGGGCTGCAAAACGCCTGTCGTGTTTGGCGGCAAACACTCCTCGGTGATTGCTTTGAGGTTGCTGATGTGCCCATGGGCACCATAGTTGTCGACGAAACGCAGTACTTAGCAGTTCTGCTGTTTGTACCACCGACAGAGCTTTCGAATGTATTGTTCAAAAGGTCTTGCGTTATCCACACCTTGGAATTCACTTCACACCAGGTGGGGAGTGGTTCGATGTCTTTAAAACGTCTTGGATTTTTTTATTTTCTTATGACAAGGAGTGGAAGTTTCTCCGTCCCGGTCATGTTGCCGCCCACAACAGCAGTCAGCGACTCCTCGTTATACTTCCCTCCCCCCTCCCTATGACTGGTTTTGCCAGACCAACGCCTCCTCTATTTTATCAATGCCAGCCAAATGCGCCCGTTCCGGCTGTTCACCACCCTCTCCTCTAGCCCTTTCCTACTCTCGCCCATCGCCTAGCCTTCGCGTGTGCTTTGTGTTTGTGGGAGAGAGCACCCTTTATGTGGTGCCTCATGACGGAAATCATATAAAGTCTTTTTTTGTCCAGTTGTGTACAGATCCGTGGGGGGCGTCTTGCATCCCTCGTGTTCATTATGTTGGCGGTCACGCTGGTTCTATAAGAGAGACGGTCTTTTGAGATACCGCATCTCCGTTTGTGGCGCTATGCGGGCAACCAATGGGGACACGTCACTGCGCAGCTGCAGTGCATGCGCTGCCTTTAAGAAGTGCCACACGAGCACTGCGAGGTGGCGGCGGCATTGCTTCGACCTACAAAGGAGCATGAAGGAATCAAATCTGACAGACGCACGATATTGGAGAGGGAAAACGTGTCTATCACATCTCCGTGGGAAAGCACTTGGACGCACGTGTGACGCAAGCAGCCCTACCCTTCAATGTGGCATCGCATCATGACCACTCCCTGAGCTAAGGCTGACCGACAGCTCCTATTGAGGAGCCAGCGTTTGCACTGGCACTGAGAAAAAAATAGAGGAGGCATAGGCCAGACAAAGCAAAGCAAGGGTCTTGTTGGGAAGCATTTTACAGAAGAGGCCAGTGTCGTCACAATTGAAGACATTTTCTGGTGCGTACTGGAGCAGCAGTGCACATTGCTTGTCGGTGCGGTAGTTAGTCCCGAGGGTTTGGTCAACTTAACCACTATTGCCGCACATTCATTTAAAGGCCAGGTCGTACTTTTTCTAAAGTTATGCAACAAGCCATCACTGAATTTTCAGAAGGTAATACGCATGCACAGGGCGACCGTCTCTGCTTTTTGTCTTAGCGATCACCAGACCAGGCACTGGCCAGGCATGGGTATTTTCCTAGCTACCATGGCACTCAGCCACATGTTCAGCGCCTCTTTAAGCTTCGGGTGGCTGCCGTCAACGGAAATTTTGCTGCGTTCTTGCAGACGTTTTTTGTTCTGCCTCGAGAATCTTCACCTTCTGCTTCAGGCAGTCGAGACAGTTTGAATGGAAATCAAGAACTCCCGAGCAACTTCAGACTGAGGTTGGCCGTCTTTCACCTGGCGGATAACCGCTGCTTTTTCCGCCATCATCAGCGTCTTGTAGTTACCGCGTTGGCCGCATTTGTTCATTAGTCCCGACGGCGCAGAAGGAATGGGTGGCGTCGGAGCCATTTCAGCAGCTTGCACACCAAGAAACACAAGAGAGAGATACACAAAGCGCGAGATGCCAATCAGGCCTAGCCGCAGAAGCAACTGACAACGCAAACACGCAAACTAACCCTCGAAGCCTCAAATGCCTCAAACGCCACAGTGAGCCAACCTCGAGTGTGGCTTGGCTGGGCCGCGGTAGGGATTCGATGGATACTTGACTGGCTAATGCTAAAAAGCAACCATTTCGTGTAGCCAACAAACATAGCCTTCGAGATTGGCAATTGTAATTTCTGCATGAATTACACTGGCATGACATCCATCCATAGCCAGTTCAACATTTCAGTGTTGGCAACCCAGCAAACATATTGTTACAGAGGAATGAAGTGAACGAAGACGAAGAGCCGGAGAAGTTGACAGGTGCGCAAGTGTGTTGGTCAGCCATCTTGACTCTTGCCTGTGTCTTTTCCTGTGAAATGTACACAACCAGCCCCGCAACATATTGGTGGAGGCGCGGGGTTCAACAGCAGCCAACAAAGCTCCGCAGCGGACGTCACATCCCTTTCCCAACCATGACTAATGTTGAGCCCTCCGCATCAACGTCACTGTCTCCATCAACTGCACCATCACCACCACATGTTTTCGTACCCCCCCCGGTACATTCTGGGGGACCGATGGCGTCGACGTTGAAGATTGGTTGGCCATGTTTGAACGCGTGAGTGCACCTAACAGATGGGATCTCACGCTTCAGCTGGCTAATGTGTTGTTCTACTTGAGAGGCACAGCAAAGGTGTGGTATGAAAACAACGAAGAACTCACCAGCTTGGACGTATGCAAAGAAAGGTTATGAGAGGTATTTGGCAAACCCGCCGGCCGCAAAATCGCCGCAAAAAAGGCATTGGCCCGCTGCGCCCAATCTTCACAGAGTCCTACCTCTCCTACATCTAGGACGTGCTGGCTCTTTGCCGTATATTGCAAACATCGCTGACAGCGTGTCATGGCGTACGCCGCAGCACCCGATCAGTCAGTCGGTGTCCGAAAAATTGAACGGCGCACTGTGGGGCGTCCGAATTTTTGGTCATGAGTTTATATTACCTTCAATGCGACGAGTGCCGGTGCTGCAAAGGTGTCCGAATAAACGAGCATGTCCGAATTTTCAGTGTCCAAATAAACAGTCAGCAACTGTTCCTCAATAACTGTTTAAACCAATCATTATGTCATGTTTACAAGCAAGCTAAATGCATAATCCATAACTCGTTCTATAATCTGTTCCATCTAGTCCGCCTCGGTCATGTGTGTGCTGTCTTTGCAGCACAGAGCCAGTGCATCTTGCATGTACTATCGCAATAGAAAGAAATGCCAACAGCACGGCACAAAGGCGTTGTGCTGTTCCCCAATTCTTTTCAAGCACTTGTAGCCTGTATGGCAATAAAAAAGCCACTAGAGTAATCCATGATACAACCATGAACAACTCTGGCATCGTTTTATTGCCACCAAGGTCAGAGCACAATAAAAATGCGCCGTGCTGTTCGCGTTTCTTTTCATCCCCCCCTTTACATGACATGAGGCTCTGCTGAGGTCTGCACAAAGCTCGATAGTGTGTTCTTCGGGGCAAGTTGACCACTGCAAGGTGTTGCTGAACAAGTTTCACACTTCCTGTTTCAGTGTATTACAACTGGTAAGCCTGGCTCTACTTGTATGAAGCCATACTCAAGGCATGCCGAGGTAGAATACAATGTTTGCAAATGTGATACTAGTAGGGTCCTCCTAGTAGTGATCCGAATGCATTCGTAGAGGTCGATCTGGTGCTCCATATCGTGACCATCGTTTCCAAAGAGGATGAAGGATCACTAGAAGGGCACATAGCGATGACGGTTGTGGAGGTCCCTAATGTGGGCGGTGTGGTTGAGGTTTCTTCGCTCAACGCCATGAGGGTAGGCTCGAGAAACGGTCCGCTGCGAAAGCGTGTGATGACAACATGGTACGCCCACCTCCACCAAGTTGTACACAGATGAAGTGGAAGGAAGACTGAATAAAAAAAAAGCCAGGGCATAGCTTTCACTAGTGGCGTAAGGCTAAAGCCACAACAGAACTGATTGGTACCTAGTTCGTCCGTGGCATTTAGATGTTTCGAAACTTTTGAACCGTTGATCTGCATGTGGATGTTCCACGTCTCGGTAAAGCATATCAACACGGCCCTTCCGTAACAGTTCATCATGGTTAACGTCCGCGGTGTGGCTCTGCAGCGACCTCTTGTTGAGCAAGGTCTATGTAAGCTAGTCTTCCCTGACGCTGTAAAAGGATGGACGGGCAGGCTCAGCTCATCGTCTCATCATGACTGGCGGACCAGAGTGGATGCACACAGTGTCGAGGCAGGCTGGCGAAGCCAAGCACACAAGCGCTGCTGTGGTGACGTCATGGCGCATGCGCAGTCAAGCGCACCTGGCAGGGGCTACATGAAGCCGTGTCTGGACTTGCGAAGCCGACGCGAAGCTATGCCACCGGTTGCTTAGGCAATGTGCGGTGGCATCATCGCTGCACGTCATTTCTGTTTGCGACGGATGGACCAACACTCAGCAAACTGGTGGTAAAATTATTTACCAGCAGATTTGCTGAACTGGTTTAGGCAATGGCGCTAGGTCAGTAGTCATTATCAGCCTTCAAGCCATGGCTGGCCTCTTTCTTATGAAAAGCACTGGCCTGTAACATTTTACCAACTGCTGCGATAAAAAAAAAGCAATTGTAAAAATTTTATACAAGAAAAGTGCCTTCTTTAAACAAGTGCACTTGATAAACATAGCTAAACATAGCTAAACATTGCAATAAACATCGCAATGAAAACATCACCCACAGCAATTAGCAAAAAAGTGGCACTCACTAGGGTGTCCCAAAATAAATTCACGACACCGGGTACAGTACCAACGCGCCCTCTTACATGCAAGTCAGCGCACCCAGATGGCAAAGTGCAAGTGGCAGGCTTGCTTACTGAAGGCAACTCAAAGGCAAAAGTCTGCCCTACAACCACTACTGGTGCCACATTACAAGATCTGCATGGCGCGTAATTATGACAGCGTGCCAGTAAAATGTCAGTCGCTTCTGATTCTTGTTGTTACCACATGATATCTGCATTGCTCCATTCACCCAATCTGCGAACACTGGAGAAATTGTATTCCCATAGAATGAGCTGGCACTTCCACAAGTTCATTTTTACATAAGCTTCAATGTTTCGATAGGCCAATTCAATCATTAATGGGCACTAATACCTCAAATCAATGCTGCAGTTACTAGGGACACTGCAGTGAAATACCTTAAATTCAGTGTTCTTTCCCCCGTAAGTAAAAAGGAGTCTGAACAGGTGGCCTTGCGATTTCAAAGATCGCCAAGTCCAATACCAGTGCTAGAACACAAGCACCACTGGCTCCAATTTTCTATGCGTATCATAGATGCCAAAAATGTGCGACCAGAAATGAAACGTGGATGTCTGTTGAAAAACGGGAAGTTTGAAAACTTTAAAGTTCATACACTTAATACCTCCCCCAGCACCCCTCTCTCTGCTCTCAAAATGTCGAACCCTAAAGTGTTGAATGCTTGCTAGGGTTAAGGCTTGGGCAAGTTGGTTCATAGTGCATATGAGGGAAAACAGTGCTGAAATTTAGACGAAACAGCGCCTGTCGTCGTCCATCTTCCTTTGTGTTCGTGTAAATTTCAGTGCTGTTTTCTCTTCTATGCATTTTGGAATGCTGGCATTGAAACACTATATTCTCATTCAGCGTAGAACGTACATTAACCTTTCGTGGATGCACTCATACAAAGCAGTGGAAACGCACTGCACAACGCACCTTATTGTGTGCCGTCAGCGCCGCTTCGCAGTTCATCGAGACGTTGCACAGCTTGCAAGCAAACGGCAGCGGATGTCTCAGTATGGAGGTTCCCTTGACGGCACCCGCCGCTTTGGTGTCCACAGCCGCAGCCGGTGCGTCGGTCTGATTCAGCATTGCCATTTTCTTCTTGTGCTTGGCGCTTTGCATGTGGTCCATGTAAGGCACGGGGCCGGTGAACTGCATGCAGCATTCCTTGCAGGACAGTGGTGTCGAAGGCATCTGCAAGAATGGCACCCCCCACAGAGTTGGCAGAGATGTCCAAGCACAGTCACATCTTGAACTTGATTAACAGCGCAACACTACAGACAAGGGCACAAGGAAGGAGGAAACGAACAACACGCCATTTCCTCCTTCCTTGTGTCCTTGTCTGTAGTGTTGCACTGTTAACCACGTTCAAGAAGAATCCAAACCAACCGGCCGAACTAGCCATTTTACCACAAAGTCACATCAGGGCTAGGCAGCGGCTAAACATTTAAACTAGAATAAAACTTCTGTTGGGCCTAGTTGGTACACAGCATTTCAGGTGAAAACTACTGCGCAAACCAAGACGGACCACAAAGAATAGAAGAGACAAGTGCTGGCATTTGTCTAGGCATGTGTGAATATTAGAGCACTTCGAATATTGCAGCATTCAAGTTCGATTCAACACGAATTTTAAATTATTAGAAATTTCGAAGTACTCGCCATGAACGAATAGGCATAGATTAGACTGCATGTAACTCCCTGCAAAGGTGATTTCACTGCACCGTAGGAGTGCTATGCCGTGGAAACACCTCCTCAGAAAAAATATGCACTGCTGCGAAGCCGCACTTTTAAGGTTAAATCAATGTATTACCCACACATCGACACTTTTTTTTAAGTTTAAAAGCTCCTTATACGGACTTATGTGCTCTAAGTATACAAATTTTAACATGTAATGTATTTTACCAGTTATCACTTGCATCCTAATGAAATTCAAATTCCTGCTACTATTTAAAGTTGCTTCCACTTCAGTTTGAACCAAAAAGAATTACATTCGCGCACGCCTTGTTCCAATTTTTAAAAAATACTGTGCAGGTTGGCTGAGTCATGACAAATATGCTCATTTTTCTTTATAATAAGGGATATATACTATTCAAACAATTCGATTCAATTATTCGAGCAAATAACTATTTGCTTCAAACCTGAAATTTACTATTTGCACATCCCTAATTTTCATCATAATAATCAAAGCACTGAATTTATTATTATTAATAGATTCATCACATTTGTACATTTAGGTACTCAAGCTATGCTACTATTGTTTACCTGAATTGCACAAAAAAATAACAGGCACATCGATTAAGCAGGAACCTGAGGTTCCAGAGCTACTGCTTGAATTATTCGAAAATAAAATTACTTCTGCTGAATTACATTAGGGTCACTCCACGCCAAACGTCCGTCATTCTGGCGACCATCTCAAGCGTATTCCAAAAAAAATTGTGCTGCTTTTTTTGCACTGAAAACAGTGAATTGCTAGAATATTTCGGAGACAAAAAATTCTAGGGTCACGTGGGAGCCTTTTGAATTTTGCAGAGTGTCGTCCTAAGTGTTGTTTGTTCAGAAACTTTTGGCAAATTCCACTAGTCGAGCTGGAGCAAGTTTTCTCGCTCTGCGGCCAAGAATCTGCATTACACTGGTCGATTCGGAGCAAGTTCGCATTTTCCAGTGGCAGATTCGAAGCAACCCACTCCGCGACAGTTTCACATTGCTCCGTCTTGCAGAGGCGTATTTCGCCAGAACTCCGGCAAAGTGGTGCCGTCATTTCAGGTGCAGTCAGGGTACCTCGGTTGTGTTTGGCATTCTTTGAGGCGGTGTCTCATCACCCTGTGCACTTGTTTACATTCATAAAATGGCATCATTTGACTCTGCTGGACGAGCTTCTGGCTTGCTTCTTTCTCTCCGCGATAGCGAGAGCACAAGTTCTGACAATAGTAGCAGCAGTGATGACGACGAACCGTACGTGCTCTACGAAATTATGTTTAAAGGGCCAGTAAACAACCTGGTGGTCCAAAATTTCTAATGTCGAAATTACTGCACACTTGTGCAATGTGGAACATGCTGCTGCAAGAACTTTGCGAATAAGTGCTGTAATAAGAAAGTTACAGGGCTTAGGACAGCCCGCCTTGGCTGGTTTCAGTTTCTCGCTCATCTTTCCCACATTTTTCTCCCAGCGGAGAGGGGTAGGCGTAGCCCTTTGTCCAGACTACGTTCACTTCATCAAAGTAACATGATGTCAGCGATACATCATCAGCATGCAGCCAACGACCGAGCAAGGCTTCCCCCACGTGAGCACGTGTCATAGCGGCGCGGGGAAGAAGCGTGGTGCGAGGAGGACCCTTCCCCCAAGCGGTAAAGTAGCGAGCCGCCTGTTTATCTCGGAGGCTTTTGTTCTGGCAATACCGCTTCTCCCGGTAGTCTTGGGCTCTACGAAACGGCAAGGGGCAGCACAGGAAAATAAAAATGCGGACCGCACGGCCAAAACTGCATCACCGCAGGGCCAAGGCACTATGCTTGCATTTTTCTCCCTTGTAATATTACACTATCTATGAATATCTGAGTAATGAATACTTACTCTATGGAACGTATATTTAGCGTTAATAGTTTCAGACCACAGAAGTTTTTAAACTTTACGAGAACAAATCCCGAATTCTATGAAATCCTCATATTGGTCCAGATTAAGACTCAATTTACACCACTTGGTGCTCCAATTAAAGGTCAGCCAATGTGGTGCTCCAATTAAAAATCAGCCCACGTGGTGGTCCAATTAAAAACCAGCTTTATGCTTCAAGCGAAAGCAAATAAACAGTTCTTATACAGGCAAGTTTTACAATTACATCTTTTTTTTTAAGGAAGAAAAATTATTTTTTGTTTCTCATTGACAGCTATCCGTTCCATTTTGTCATATGGCAGCTTCCTCATTGAAGTCCCCCATTGCCGTGAATGGGGAACATCAATGGGGAAACATAATTATTGCTACACATAGCAGTGTGCCACATCTACCTGTTTTGGCTTGTGGTCCTCTTTTGGGATGACACTCATCTGGCTGATGTGATTGGTTTCTTGGCGTTTGGAATGGCAAAAAAGAAAAAAAAGTGAGCAAATGGGTTTGTGGTGGCACCCAGCCATTCAGATATAAATGAGTCAAACATGAACACATCCACGATCAATAGAAATCTACGTTGCACTGGCGGTGGACTGCATAATTCTGAGCTGAGCCCCTGCTACTGGGCAATAAAGTTGAAAAAAATAAGTTTGGAAGGAGGCAATCTCTAATGACCCGTAGCTCCTTCGATACAAGGCACTTTGCTTAAATTACGACAAAAATAAGTGCACTCGTGCCGTTTTAGTCAACTGCACGGTGAGACGAGACTCGGAGAAAGGAGCAAGACAAACTGCGCTTGTTTGTCTCGCTTCTTTCTTCGTGTGTCGTCCCACCACGCAGTTCGGCCAAAATGAACTCCAACCAACTTGCCCAACTTTCCACACTGCTTACTCGTGTTGTAGCCTAACTGTTTACATGAATTTTAAAAACCCATTTCAGGCACCTTATGAAAAGCACTGGCATACTCAATTTGGAATGAAACATAGTTTTATAGGCCAGTGGCCTTCACGGAAGGGCCAGAGGAATGGGTTATGATGCAATGTCTTATTTTTGTCCACTTATTAGTCCCCCTTCGAGAACCTAGAGGGCTTTCATAAGGGGAGGGTACAATATGAATGCAATGACTAAATAACAGCTATGCAAAAAAAAAAAAATTGTTTGCAGCTACATGACAAGGTGCTCCATAACGGCACAGTTGAACAGCTCTTGGTCCTCAGTGGCAGTGCACCAAGTATGCGTTTATCGGAAATTAGGCAAACGAATCAGCATGGGGACAGGAAGCCTCCATGTATAATAAAAAGCAGTGCTTTTGCACACCAAACACAATACTTATTTGCAAACTACATTATTCCAGGCTCATCGAATAATCATAACAAACTGTTGGGACTTTGCTTCCCTAAACCACAATATGAGAGACGTCATTGTGAAGGGCCTCAGAAATTGCGACTTCCTGGGGATTTTGAACGCGCACCTGAACGCACACGGGCCTCCAGCATGCCGCCCACATCGAAATACAGCTGCCGCAGCTCGTATTCGGCCCCGCAGCCTTTGGGTCGGCAGTTGAGCACCATAACCACTAGACCACCGCAGTTTAGTTAGTGAATTAACCGACAACCATGCAGTTGCAGTGCCTAGTAGAAACAACACCATACGCAACAGAAGACCGCTGATGGTAGCTGTGGCCAAGTTTCTCCTAAAGCTGTTTGGTAGCTCGCTACCGCCACAATCCAGCAATGTCAGCGATATCAACGGCACAAGTGGAACAAAAGCGTACGTGACCCTAGTCCTGACGAAATAAAGAACATTTGGGATTGTGCTCAAGTGATGGAACAAAGTCACAGTTTCTCCTTTTACATAAGCTGTACAGCTGTCACCACATCATTTGAACATTTGATTTAATCTTCAAATCTCTCATATGTGCTCTAGATATTTCTTATTCCTATTCTCGAGCATCAATGAAATGAAACACGGCGCAAGCAAGTTTGTTATAACATATTTAAATGCAGTTGTACTGAATGTTGTTCACAGAAATATGACCTGCAGGTCTCTTAGCTCACAGCACTTCTATGCCAATGCCATCATATCCACGGGTTGGCCTCTACTTTCATGTGTTAAATGTCAAACCCCATATGCACGAAATGTCTACGAGAAGGTAGTGACCAACGCGAAGGAGATTCCATAGCTCAAACTGTTGCCTACCAAACCGAAAACCATTCATGCAATGGCTTTGGTGACGAATTCCAAGTGTTACTGGCATGAGAGCAGCTACTCTGGACTGAATCTGGCGTGATGCTAGTGATATGTTTTGCAGTACAAGGCGACATAAAATAATTCTAGAAGTTTAGCATTCCTTCTTTTTTCTTGTGATGTGTGTGAACGTTTGGTTATTTGCACTTTATGTGCAGTGCCGGCAGTGCGTCACGACATACAACCTGTGCCGGCTTCTTGCTACTGGCTAGTCGGTCATATGACATCTGGGCAACAGTTTATCGATTTGCGAAACCGAGTGGTCGACCAAGTGATCTGTGCGCGCAAAAGCCACTTTAGTCTCTTTTTGCATTGCTATTTGCTATTGTGTGGATTTTAATTTGGTAACCTGTTGTTCTTTAATGTGTGCCTACAGTTAGGCCCACAAAAATTGTTGAATTTCACCCCACCAAAGTGCAGGCAATGCAACTAGCAACAAAAACTGTGCCCTTGTGGTTAGAAGTGTGACACCCCGGACACTTGGCCACCACAACGGCTCGCTAGAGTAATTGCAAATAAGAAATCGCACCCACAATTCCCTCCTGTCTGGGGAGTCACTTGCAGTAAAAGATGTGACACATACGGAGCACTACAAGTACTATTTTCCCACTCATAACTTGTCTACATCACAATAATGCACGTAGCAATAAAGAAAGTTTCACTCATCATGGTTAAGTTTATCATTGCTAGGTTTAGTTTCTAGAAGCGTGCATAATGCTATTCTGACCTTTCTTTTTTCTCTTGCGTCCTTCGGTCCAATCACTGGTGAGCAATGCTAATGAGCTCATTGATTGGGACACTCAGATTAGACGTTCTTGAATATTACAAACGACTTTAAAGTTACAGCGTCGGTCTTTTTCAGCCGTTTTTTTTTTTTTTTTTTTTTTTTTTTTTTTTTTTTTTTCTCGCCCATGTCGAGCCACCAACAGCTTGAAGTAACTTAAATAGTTCATACGAAACCCGTGTCGGGAACGCTCGTCACTACATATCATGTTTGCATTGAGACGCGAACTTACTGCAAGTACCGTTCGCTTTGCGGGAAGTGGTCCCATTTCCATACAGGCTATTATCGGGGAAACTAGCACCGCTGTTGTTAAGCGCTGTACTCCGCAAGGCTGACAATCGAGGAAAAATGCACGGCGCTTATGGCTTGACTTGGTGGTGGGGGAAGTACGCGCACCCATACAAGTTTCGACAACGCACGAACACCACCGCCATGATTCCAAACGCCGGCGCTAGGATAAACACGCAAGCGCGCGGAGAGAAATTCTAGAATGCCCGCAGCGAAGGCGTAAACAGGAGTCCTGTATGTCCCGCATACGAATCAGAACTGTCAGGAATTCGCAATTCAGCTATGAACAGTGCCGAAGACAATGTAGAGATGATTGTTCCGAGGCAGTGGTGGGCTTACTTGAAAAGGTTGTTCACACCGGCTCGAGCTAGAACTCGCGTATCGCACAGGGAGGACAGTTGGCCCTAGCCAAAACACTTAACACAAAAGAAACGATTCTAGCGAAATATCGTGCGAGTTGAGCACCCACCTTGCCTGCGGCTCTTTCGAATGTGGGCAAAATCGCGAAACCACGCAGCCTCTCGTCGCTCTCGTCACCGCCGGTAGTGTTTACTTCCGACAGCCACCGACGCTGGGAGTCGTTGAACGTTGAACCGCTCAAGCACGCTGAATTCGACGGCGTCGGTCTTTCGTGCCTTAGCAATGAAACGGAACAGCGTAGTTAGGATGAGATCGTAAGGTTTTACCGCAACATGCAAAGCGCGGTGAGCCCTTCGGCGCCGCCGAGTTGCCGTGCCGCTCGCTGCTGCCCTGGCTATGCCTGTGGCCTCGGAGATCCGCGCACAACAAGGAGAAGGAGGCTTGAAAAAGAAGAAATTGCTGGAGCGAAAATTATGCCGTAAGAGTGAGGCCCTACCCACTGTAAAATGGCGCCTTCTGCCGCCACCTTCATAGGGGGCTTGATGAAAGCGGAAGAAAAAAACCGCGCCCGACAACATTTCAAAGGCAAATTTTCCCGGACAGATACTCCTCACTGTGTGTTTCTACGTTTACTCGTTTCCTCAAGAAACCTCGAAGCCTGGGCAAAATTTATTATCTGTTTCTAAAAGCAGCTAGCGCTATCTCTCGGCCATCTACGCGCGTGACATACCGCCTCCGAGATAGCAGTCATACATTTTTTTTTCTTTTCTGATTTTGGAGATGAAACATCTATTTAAAAACCTCTTGTAGGCGACAGTAGCTAACATTTACGGGACACTTATAAATCTAAAGAACAGCTTATAAATATTTAGGGCACCGAAGGATGTTGTGGGAAAACTCCTGGAGTAGCTGTCACTGATGCCCGCCAACGTGGCGAGGTGAAGCCTCGAAATCTCGGTCACCGGCCATCTTGGTCAGGGCAACAGGAGGCGGCAAGTGCCTGAAACTGTGTCTAAATTTCTGTAGCCCTCCACTACGGTGTGCTGCGCCGCGCGGAGCGCGAGACGACTCCAGAAAACTCCACACAAAAACGGCTCCTGCGCTGTAAGGAATTAACGTCGCACAAAATGTCGCGCGCAAGTTCGTTTCCGATTTGGCGCGCTGTTCGATTTGTCTAATTACCACGTAACGTTGAGTAGGCCGCTCACTTCGCTTGATATCTAATTCCCGAAGGGGGGCACCGAATGTTTGATCAATGACGGGACACGAACGACGGAGTAAAGTGCAGAGTTATATGTCAAGCAGGTTTTTTGGGGCGAAGCTCCTTAGGGTGTTGGTCTGTCCCTCCTCTGTAGTAGTAGTAGTAGTAGTAGTAGTAGTAGGTAGGTAGGTAGCCACGTGTAGTGGAATGTACCCACTCCACGTGATAAAGATGACGATGACGCAGTATAGTGGAATGTACCCACTACACGTGATAACGATGAAGTATAAGCGCGTTCCAGTATAGTGGAATGTACCCACTGCACGCGATAACGATGACGATGACGCTGATGACCATGAAGTATAAGCGCGTTCCAGACCACACATTCTCTTTCTGCCATGGATGAAAACGATCGAGCTTCGCCCACTCATCATCATTCACTTCATGGATATGGCGTGATTTTTTTTTTAAGATAATGGCGGCTGAGAACCTCCGATTTTGCAGTCCAAGGACAGTTTAGTTACCGCTGCCTCCCGGAAAGCCGTTGACGAAAGGCAGTCCGTTGTGAGAAGTACGTCATCGATTCAATTACATTTATGCATCCATTAATGCATCCTTTGAATATGTTTGATACTTATCACTTACGTATGATATTTTCACCGTTGTTCATTATTTTTTTTTTCTCCAAGGACTTCCCGCCGTCATCTGAGGCACCGCCATCATTGACGGAGAGTGGGACGGAACAGGGGGCAATCCCCTCTTCCCCCCCCGCCTCGCCCGAAGGAGCCGGACTTTAAATAAAGTTTATTCATTCATTCATTCTCTCAAAAATTTCTCATATTAGTGTGTCCGTTGTAATTATGTGTTCGTTGTTTTTAAGTATGGTTCTTTAAATATGTATAAGATTTGTCACTTATCATGATACTTTCACTATTGTTTATTTATTTATTTTTTCTGTCAAGACTGCTAATTCTTATAATCTTTATATTGTAATGGACCCACCCATCACTAGCCGCTTAGGCTATGGGACCAAATATTTGCGTATACATTTCTCATTATATAGTGCAATAAAATGTCTTTTGAGTCAGTGATTGATCGCGACTCTTCATTTCTTTCTCATTCGACGAATGGGGAAGGGGGAGGAGGGTGCGTTGAAACACCGCCCACTTCTTGGTGGAGAAACCTGCGCACGTCTAAGACGGCTGGGGTTCCGCTCACGCGCACTTGTAGCCCGCCATCAAATCCGGACAAAAAGTACCACGTCAACACAGGCGATCGCTCAAAATGTGACCAGAGCGCCACAGCGGAATGCATCTTTCGGGACTCCCTGGCAGACTCACCACCCGAAGAACTCCAGAAGCTTGTATACTGTTTAGGCCCATAGCCAGAATTCTTTTCGGGGTGGGGGGGGCGGGGCGGAGGGTGACTTACTGAAGGCCTTAGGCTATTTTAGACAAACACATTTTCAGTAAAACACCCCCCTCCATCAGAATGTCGCAGGGAGTCCCGAGCCCCCCATTGCTGTCTCTCACATAGGCGTGCGCACGACGGGGGCAGAGGGGCGGCCGCCCCCCCTTAGTCACCTGAGAGAGGGGGGGCGCAAATTCTGCCCCATACGTTGACTTAATAGGTCTCCTCGATTTGGCTGCACTTTCTGGACGCAGTTCACCAAAGTGTCGTGCCAGTGCCGCGCCAGTTCCTCTAGTGTCAGTGCAGCCCGACACTAGCGGTTTCGGTGCAGCGGTCAAATCGAGGGCAAAAGTGCAGCCATACCGATACCTTGGCTACTTGCACGAGACGAGAACTGGCGGGGAAGCTAGTGCTGAAGTGCCGATGAACTCGTGCAGCACGACGTCAAATCGAGTGCAGAAGTGCAGGTGGCACGAGCTGCACTCGCCAAATCGAGCGCCGAAGTGCAGCACTCTTGAACTAGTGCAGAAAGTGCAGCCAAATCGAGGAGACCTAATAGGAAGGGGGGGGCGCTGCGATGAACCTTCGCTCCTCCCTGCCCCCCCCCCCCCCCTGAAGGGCCACCCTGCGCACGTGCGCCTAGGGTCTCTCCCACAGGGTATTTGCATGAACGGCCCATTTTATAGAGCTTCCCCAGGTAGAATGAAGGAAGAGAACTCTTACGGCTCGTTCCTTCGTTTGACACAAAGACAACGTTAACGGAAACCAGCAGATAATTATTCCTTGGCTTCGTTATCTGCTGATTTTCATTAACGTGGTTTTATGTAGCAAACTTGAATGTCCTGGTGAATTTTTTTAGGGACTTTGACATCGTTTTCGGAGTATTTGGAAAAACGGTTGACGATTTAGAGCACGATATGCACTCTACTATGTGTTTAGAGAAATTTATTACCACAGACGGTGGACATAACTTCTACGGAACATTTCAACTGAACCATTTCCAGGACCAGATTGTTGTTTTTGAGGCATACAAAGTGTTGCGCGTAGTTGACTTCTCCAAACAGACACACGTTTGTGTCGTTGGTTTTAGGTCGGAAACTTGAATGTGCTGATAATTTTTTTCAGGCATTCCGAGATCGCTATTCAGTAGAACTTGATATTTTAGTTAGTAACGACGAACCTTTAACTCTTGATATGCGTAATTATTACATTAGCAGGAAAAAAACTGCCTATGGTTGAAGCGGAAACCAGCCAGCTCACGACTGTCATTCACAGGTGCAGGGCAGGGCGCGCCGCGATCTTGTGGGCGGAGCTGGGAGGCCCTGCTGGCCAGCTCTGCTCTAGACTTACAAGTCCGGGTCCCCAGCAAAAACCCCTGAGGTCGCCTTTTAAGGCGAAAGCCTTTAATGTCTCATGCTCACGTCCGTCCGGTGTCCGTCCGTCCACACCCCCCACTGCGCATGCGCCAACCCATTAAAAAAATAAAAATAAAAAAACCTCCTCTCCCCCCTCTCTCTCCTCTAGGCATCCCTCCCCGCGGAGGCCACACCCTCACTGCGCATGCGCGTCCCCTCCCTCTCTCCCCTCCTACGCTCCCCCCTCTCTCCTCTAGGCATCCCTGCCCGCGGCGTCCACACCCCCCCCCTGCGCATGCGCGTCTTCCCCTCTCCTACGCTCCCCCCCTCTCTCGCCTCGCGACGCCGACGCAGGCAGCGTCTGCTAGCGAGTTTCTTGGTTGAAAAAACCGACTGCTCGCGCTGCACAACCGTTCACTGGCCGCCCCGGCAATGGATCCTGACCTGCAAGGTGGTGCCGGTGGGAGATTTCTCCTGTGCGTTGTCGAACGATAAAAAATTCGCAGCGTGCGCGTTAACTAAAAGCGGACTGCGGGTCTCTGTGTCCAGTCCGAGTCTTCTGTCTCTCATTGCCCATTAGCAGCGATTGGGATGTTCCAGTAGGAAACACCGGTCCATCACTGCGTGCTTTGCGCCCCCCCAGGTTTCTCTCCTATGCAACGCTGCGACGAGCGCCAGCGTCAACGCCGCCGCCAGTGTAAGCGTTAGCGCCCGCTGCTTCGCATCTACACATGGTTCCCTTTAGCGGGAGGTGGTGTAATCTTTAAGGCGAAAGCCTTTAATGTCTCATGCTCACGTCCGTCCGGTGTCCCTCCGGTGTCCGTCCGACCTCCGTCCGTCCATCCGTCTGTCCGTCCCTCTGTCTGTCTGTTCGTCCGTCCGTCCATCCATCCGTCTGTCCGTTCGTCCGTCCATCCATCCGAGCTCTGGCACGGAGCCAGGTGGCCGCCGGGATGCGCAGACAGACGCCGGTCGCGTCGGACTCTATAGCGCTCGCGCTTTGCTTGCGTAGCGTCGCTGTGCCCAGAGTTCGCAGTCATTCTGACCGACGCCGTCTCAATGGACCCAGGCGTTCACGGAATGCACTTTCCAATTTACAAAGGGTCCGTCAATTTAAGAGCTGGAATGCGGATGGCGTTTGCACGATGCGCCAAGCGCGAGAAAATACTAACCCATGCGAACGGAGGAAGATGAGTCTCGCGTCTCGCTGCGATTCGCGGTAAAAAAATTAAAGAAGAAAACAC
Source organism: Rhipicephalus appendiculatus (assembly GCA_030522465.1). Lineage (NCBI taxonomy): Eukaryota > Metazoa > Arthropoda > Arachnida > Ixodida > Ixodidae > Rhipicephalus > Rhipicephalus appendiculatus. Next base: position 95,420 of record JALIZH010013643.1, read on the forward strand.
GCACCCATTCGGTTTGTGTCTTATCCCACTGAGAGTGTAAAAGAAAAAAAGACATGGCATAATCAGTGGAATAGCCACACGCTTTCGCCGAACACACTTTAGAATGTACAAAGTGTCCTTCAATTTTGCCCCGACTGGGGGCCATTTGTTCGGGTCGCAGAATCCATCGCTCCCAGCACCCATAATCAGGTTTTATGACTGACTGACTGTGGCCAAATTGAAGTGGTAGTTTAACGGCTCGTTTTTCTGTGTGCATTACAACCTGGGAGTGTTAGTCAGCGCTGCTAGTGGCCATGTCGGCGAGTGTGGAACACTCTTTTTCCGCCTGTTTGGCGTCACGTAGCACGTGATCTTATTACGAGCTGGCAGCTGACAAATTATCCCTCTCATATACTACCTCGAGGCATCAAGTGTGCCAGAACGAGACCCTCGCTATAAATGAAGGAAAGAAGTGGTAATTTAAGGGCTCGTTTTTCTTTGTTAGACACAATATTAATTGTCTACTGTCATTCATAGTTAGAGCATCGGACGCGTTACTCGAAGGTCGCAGGTTCGGTCCCTGCCAGCGGCAACTCATCTGTTCGTCCACTTTCTTCATTTTTACATAACATCCCCTATACTTTCCTTGGCATCATTATCTGTTCTAATAATTATTGTGACTATAGCCAGCGATTTCATTGTGTCTGTAGCATGACCGCAAAGTGGATGTGCCAAATTACCCCTAAAATAATTAAAAGTAATGACTAATTTTCGTGTGGTAACTCGCATGAATCATTCAATTACTAAATTACCGGTCCACAGAAACAATTAATTCCAGTACTCGTTACAGCAAAAAAAAATAATTACTGTAATTTAATTACTGCCGAGTAATCACAGCCCATAGGGCGTGTCAATGTGTTGGCTGCCGAAAAAGTGAAGTGACCCTTAACGCAAGACTTACCCCCGTATTCTAGAACGTCCCTTCACTCAACGCTTCACCTTGACTTGAGAAGGTCTATGGGAGCGCCGTCTCTAGGTTGAACAAATCACTGCATATCGGCGATAATTTGCAGCGATCCTTGAGAAGCGCAGCGTCATCTTCAGTCGAGAGGCGGCGCTGTGCTCAACTCGGTCAAGTGAAGGACGAAACTCGAGTCGAGGCTCGTTTGAGAATACGGGGGTTAGGCGTCTGAGATTGGCAATCGCATTGACTGTGCTGATAAACTTGTGCTTAAATGTGAGCCATATTCTTCTTTCTGTTCTCAGTCCATGTATTGATCCTGGTCCCCCAACCCCTCAAAAGTTTTCGGCCATAGAGTTTCATGCTATATATAGTAAGAAACTCTGTGCAATTTGCATCTAACTTGCTTTTGGACTGATGTCACAGTCAGCTAAGTCTGTAATAAGATGTCAGCTAACTATGTCATTTGAAAGAAGGCATATTTCATATATGGGTCATTTCTGAAGCGGATTGGGTGTTATAATTCGAGAAATGTATCGATACTGATTTCCAGAACGACCCTAAAATCTGGAAATGCCTATTCTGAAATAATATTTTTCTTCCACGGTCACGTATCAGCACATGGTGACCGCATGGGGTGCCACACGAAAAAAAAAATGCTTGAGACCAGGGCCGATTTTGTATATTACCCGAATTAATCAAGCGTTATTAATCGCAATAGGCGAAAAACTATCGCGTGTACGATTTATCATAGTCATAAAAATTTATTCCTTGTGAAACACCATATAAAGGCTGTAGTTCTAAACACCCTGACTTGATGCCTGGCAACACTTAGCCGCGATGAGAGAAATACCCGGATTAACTTCTTGTGCAGAGGCGGCCCTTATGGTCGATTGCAGCTATTCATCCTCAACCGGACCTTCAGCAATAATAATAATAATAATAATAATAATAATAATAATAATAATAATAATATCTGGGGTTTTACGTCCCAAAACCACGATATGATTATGAGAGACGCCGTGGTAGAGGGCTCCGGAAATTTCGACAATCTGGTGTTCTTTGACGTGCACTGACATCGCACAGTACACGGGCCTCAGCCATTTTGCCTCCATCGAAATGCGACCGCCGCGGCCGGGATCGAACCCGCGAACTTCGGGTTAGCAGCCGAACACCATAACCACTGCTCCACCGCGGCGGACCACCTTCAGCAAAGAGAACAGTTATTCGGACTAGTAGCAAATTCTGAACATGTTGTAGCCTGTCGACGTAGCGCCGGGCCGTGGTGGACCGCGTGTTTGAGACCCCTGGTTTAGGGCCGAATGATTTACGATTGAGAGTACTGCATGTGACCTACTACTCAGAAAAAAGAATACATTATTGAAAATTTTTTTCTTCTAGAAAAAAAAAGACTTTCATGGTGACAATTCGCGACATCATCAGAATCAGTGTTCTGAACAAATACGAGCACCAGCGTCAACACCACGAAAATTTCAAGTTATAAAACCTACAGAATAGTTCTGGTTACTGGTAGTCGTTTCCTTGTGTATCTTGCCATGCAGAACTTAGTACTACATACAAGCAACTGCAGCCACAGTGCACTTAGTCGCAGCATTCACCTTTTAAACTAGCATTTCCGACTCAAACAAATAGATGGATACCACGAAGTTTCGTGCTCTTACGACCATTCGAGGAACGTTATGGAGGAGGATCCAAATTTGAAAGTGGGCAAATGAAGACCCCGAGACTATGGTCCTTGCACCAAAACCACGATGATGACGTCATCAAATGTGAACGCACCTTAAAGGCCTAACCGCATGCACGCGATTTTCGAGCGACAGCGACAAATGAGCTCCGTCGCGCTGTCGCGTCGCGACGGCTGCAACCACACGTAGGCGACAAAGTGCCATTGTTGCTAGATTGAAAACTATCGCGTGCATGCCGATAAATTGCGAAAAGAAGTTTAAAAGTACACCGATGACAACATGCCAAATTTATTACTGTCTTGTGTGGCATAAGGAAGCCATAAACGCGTTTCGTGACTTTCTTCTTTCGCGAAATCTCGTTTAACCGCGACAGGGTGCCCAGAAGCGTACGCTACGACGGCTACGACGCACTTTACATGACGATTTGACATTGCAGCAAGCTACCGTCATTGCAGCAAGCTACCACCGAAACATCAAAACAAGCGGTCGATAACAAGATTAACGACAAAATACGGCCGCTGCCTCACTCTGCGCGTGAGATGTGGCTGTAAAGAAGGTAGTCTGTACCTTGCAGTCCTTCAAGTACGCACGGTAAGAAGCATCGAGAGCAAATTGCAACCGAAGCGAGAATCGAGGCTGGCGCCATGTTGCCGGAAATCGTCACGCTCGCTTCCGGGCGACAAGCGATCTTTTCTAGTTTTCCAGAAACGCGCGACGCGACAAGCGACAGCGACGGATGGGCCTCGGCGACAGCAAATCCTGTCGCTCGTCGCTGTCGCTCGAAAATCGCGTGCATGCGGTTGGGGCTTTACTTACCTCATCCATTTAGTTATTTGGATGCGATGCGCTCTTGCCTTCGGATTATAGTTATAATCGTTTTACGCAAATAGTATTTCGCGGACACTACAGCGACGGAGTCTGACTTCAGTGCCTTATGAAAGGGGTCGCCGTCCGTTTTTTTTTCTTTTTTTCGTTTTTTTTTTCGACGACGTACGTTCTTTCCGCAATCGCTTAAATGCGAATCATTTCTTCGTCTTCTCAGATTCAAGGTCAAAGGTCAAGGTCACTAAAGGGCGAATGGTTTAATCTTTATAAGCACCCGTTCGCTCAACGCCTTCGTGTTCTGCTCGTCGGTACTGGTACGAGCGCCCTTACAATAAGCGTAGTACTAATTGGTTATTTTGAGAATTACTCATTCATTCATTCGTTCATTCATTCATAATGTGTCTATCATAGGAGTCTAGACCACTCGTATACAGCCGTCATCACGCGTACAGGGCGCGCGTTACAAATCTCTTGAGCACATTTTGTGTACACATATAAGAAGAAACAATACTGAGTGTTTCCAAAGCTACAGCATCTTTTGCTGGTATATGTCAAACAGCGACGCACTAAACAATAGTAAGGGTTAGAACATCCAGGGCAATCGTGATAATGCTTCACCGCTATTTTTCTTTAGCGCAAATACCTTAGATGCCTCATCAAATGCTAAACGTGACCGTCAGCGTCGGTGTCCTTCACGAGTGATGAGAAAAATCGTCATGAGATGACGTAACCCAGTGACGTCAGTGCATGACGATGATCTTTTGCCAGGGTTTCTCAAACACGCTGCTCGCGGACCTTCCGCTAGCGCCCCGGCCTGCACCTGACTGCCTTCGTCCAATATCTTTCGTGAGGCATCCAATGCGGTCGCCGAGTGTTCAAACATTGCAATCCAACCAGACATCCATATTTCAGAAATGGGGCGCCGATTTTAGTCCTTCTGAAAACTAGTATGGAATACGTTTCTCGAGTCCTGACACCTAACGCCTTATTCCCTTCAGAAATTACACAATGTTAGATTTGGGAAAAGCCTTCTTTTCAAACAGCAGCGCTAGCCGACATTTGTTCAATCTACACATTAAAGGGTTAGAGACCCTTGGCCTACACGTTACATTGCAAGGAAAGGAGCAAAAATGTAGGAGTAATAAATAATTTAAGGTAAGTGTAACTGGGCTTCAGTAAAGGCCACGTCTAAAAGTTTGTTAGTTATGTTTGGCTTTATTGGCACCAAATCTGCAGAGATTACTATGAGGCATCCATAGGGTAAGTTTAGTGTAAAGGAAGAATGAACGCGATAAAAGGAACAAAAGCTAATTTGCCTTGTTATTCAGAAAGCCCGTGGTCGCTTGAACCAAGAAATGTACTTAAGGGTAACTAGTGGATGCTCAGATAACATTAAGTATGATCGACCCCCAAAGTGGGTTCCGTGCCACAGATTAGGATCATCATGATTATCATCATCTGTTTTGCCCGTAGTTAATTCTTGCGGAGAAGCGGCAGGCCTTCGATAATAAGTCTCTTACCTTCATTGCTTCTCACACATTAAACAACGAAACAGCTTATTTTTTATATATTTGCTGCGCTCTCTGCAATCCCTCTGTCGTTTCTGCGATTGCTTTCATCGTCGCCATGGCCATCGCCATCACCGATGCCGGACGGCGGCGGGCGGCGATGAGATGGGTGTCGAGAAGCCGACCAAGACGTTCTTCTCCGAGCAACCGCGGTGCGACCAGAAGTTCAAGATGAACGACGACAACAACGTCGTCTACTTGAACCTCCGCTCGGTGCTCTTCTTCTTAGGCTGCGTCACGACCATCATCATATGCAGCGTGACGCTCTTCAACATCGTGGCGTCTCGGTTCTCGACGCCCGCAAGCCTCGAGCTCGACACCCCGCCGTCCGCCGGCCATGCCCCGTTGCCCTCGGCGGTGTACTACGCGCCGGTCTCCGGCGTCGCGCCGCCGTCCCTCGTCCCGGCGGCCATGCTACGTAAGAAGGGCGCCCCGAAGCGCAGCGCGAAGACGCACAAGAGACACACTAAGCACAAGAAGCGGACGCCACAGCCGGAGACGTAGCCCGCGTGCCCACCGTAGAAAGAAGGACAACGGCGATGGCGTGGATGCCTCAGAGGCGAAGCTGAGCGCCATGCAGGCCCGACAGGACGCCCCGGATTCGGCGTTCGTCAACAACTACGACTCCTGGAAGGAGATTGCCGACGACGGCAGCGGGGAGCGACGACGGCGGAGCGAGTGCGGCAGGCCCCAGTGTCGGTGGCTGAGCCGTTACCTGACGTCCAAGCTGGACTGGACAATCAAGCCCTGCCACGACTTCTACTCGCACGTCTGTTCGGCCAAGTGGTTCACGTCTTCGCCGCAGGAGGCCGCGGGAAGCGAGCGAGACCAGCAGGACTCGCTGGACTTCCGGACGCAGGCGGTGGCTCGCCTCATGAATGAGGTGGCAGCGTACCTCAAGAACAAGGTGTCTACCATGCCGTGGGAGCGCAACGCGGCCGCGTTCTTTTCGGACTGCCTAAAGCCCAAGAACCCGCGCACGTTGAGTAGCATCAGGCCTCGCTTTCCCATCTGGCCCCTGGAGAAGATCACCTCGGTCAGTACGCTGCCCAAGCTGGTGACGTACGTGGCGAAATTCTTTCGGTCGACGCCGCTGCTGAAGACGTACGTCGGCGAGTTGCACTCCACGATTAGGAACGACACGCTCTACGTGGACTCACCCGTGCTGCCCTTAGCGAGGTAATTCTCAAAACCTTGCGAGTCATAGGTTACGAGTAGGAGCTCATAACCGTGGCACTTTTCGCCGATGTCCTTATGATTGGCGTTTGAGTGAATACATACGAGTGCATTGATACTGTCCGTTTCCTCGTGACACACGCTTTCAGCGTAGATATTCTCAATTGTTATATATGTTGTCGGCATGCAGCAAAAACATGTAGCTAATTATAACAATCATTTGTTCTTTCACGCAGGATGACAGTGAGCAGCCTATAATTGGATCACTGCTAAGCAAATTGGCGCTAAATAATGTTTTTTAACGTACCGCATTTCTTCTTCAGAAGTTTCTGACCGACTTCACATTTAGTCGCAACTGTTTGTTGCCACTCTTTATTGTGTTTGACAATAGTGGCTAATTAAATATGACGCGCGCCCGTATAGTCCTAATGAGAGACCTATTATGATGCTGATTGTTCTCAGCTCTTACTTAATAAATGCATGCGTATCAGTTGTGTAACAGCAGAGCCCGTACGTGTTGCTGGCTACAGGTACGACAAACCAGGCAAACGCATGTCAGTTTTCGGAACACAGTTTATTGTCTCAACAGCTACGGTATAACTTATACTGGCTTATACTGGTGTTGGGCTTCCGATATGGGGATTGAGAGCTTGGCCCCGTCACTGCGACCCCATTTCCGAATTTATATAGGGGCCATGGGTGTTGGCAGGATTTTGTCTTGGGGGGGTGCAAAGTCATGTTGCATCGCGTTCGGGGGAAGGGGAGCGCCGGGGTGGTATGGACTGGGGAGGGAGGGGGGGGGGTCAAGTGCTAGTGTGGCATTAGGGGGGGTAAGTGCCCCCTTTATGTAAGTGCCCCAGTATGTTACCCTGTCCTGCGCATGGACATGAGCAGGGTTACATACTGGATTAAGGGTAACATTAAGGGTAACACACTGGATTCCAAGAGAAGGCGAACGCGCGAGGAGGAGACAGATGGTTAGGTGGGCAGATGAGATTGAGAAGTTTGCGGGTATGACGTGGACGCAGCAAGCACAGGACCGAGTTGGTTGGCAGAACATGGGAGAGAGGCCTTTGCCCTGAAGTAGGCGTGGTCAGGCTGATGATTATGATGACGATAATGACAGGGGAGAAGTGAAATGCGCACACACAGTTTAAGTACGCATTAACGAGTCTCAAAGTCAAGCTTACTTGGTAGTCTTCCACAATACGGTGTGCTTTATAAACGAAATGTGGTTTTGGCATATATACGTGAGTCCGCAGCTTTCAATCCTTTTCGTTTGCTGCCTCTCTCAAAGCGAAAGATTGTTCAAATTATCTGGTCTCAAGCTTTTCCCAACGATCGTGTGTCTTCACATTATACAATGCTCAGGCATAGGTTTTGTCATGTTTCGGTCAAGCAATTACCGCACATTACTCCCGGTGTCCACATGTCACATCGAACTGGGCACATGTACCAATGGGGGCCACCCCTGTACTTTGTCCAGCTTCATTCCTTTTCCGCACAGCCACAGATTGGAACAGCCTACCCCGCCCAATCGCGGCCTTAGCCAGTGTATCCCTTTCGTACAAAACATCACCGATCATTTTTCAGAATTAAAAGTACTGGATGTCATTTTCATTACCTGTGTTACTTTTATACACTCTATGAAGTTATGTAACCATATTACTCATGTGTGCCTTGTTTAACGATACTTACTCCCCTTTGATTTCTGATGCATTATGGATATATGTGTACCCACCCCTGATGTAATGCAACTGTTAAGGTAATGAAAGGAAATCTATGCTGCAGGTTCCAGTACCTGCACCCAACGGCCAAGGAAGAAGACTACAAAAAGGTGATACGAGCGGCGCTTCAAGGTCGACGGGCAGGCGCCCTGCCACAAGCCATCGTGAAGCTGGAACTCGCCCTGGCCCGCATCGTCTCGCGGGACTTCGTTACCCTCGCCGACCGTGCAGTTGAGACCGAAAACCTTCTTACCGGCGACGAATTTTGGGACCCACTCATGAAGGCCCTGGTAGGCAACCGGCGTGAGGTCCACGCCCTGGACCACAAGTACCTCATGAACCTCATGTCCGTGCTGCGAAACGCGACGTCGCCACTGGACGTGGCAAATCTGATCATCTACTCAACTCTGACCCAGATCGCGCCGCTCATCCAGAACATGTCGTTCCTGATACCCCTAGGGACTCGAGCAGACGGTCGCGGGCGTCCCCATGCAGGTCCAGGGCTGCCTGAGCCTCACCGAGAAGTCCTACCGGCACGGCATGCGGCTGCTGGCGCTTAAGGCTCTGGGAGTTACCGAGTGGTCCCCGGAGAAGCCCAAGGCCCGAGTGATACAGAACCTGATCGCCGACCTCAAGAAGGCTCTCAAAAAGTACGTCCGCGCCTGGTTCACCGAGACGGACAGTCGACGGGACGCCCATGAAGCGACTGAGGACCCTGAAGGTAGACCTGCTCGGGGCCACGCCCCACGACGAGCTCACGTACGCCAGAAACGAGAAGTACTTCGGCAAGCCGCGGCAAGCGGCCGCCCTGCTCGAAGAGGTGCCCGGTCGCGACCTCAACTACGGCGGCGACTTCTTCCCGGGTTCGGCGTTCTCGACGGAGCCCAAGTACGTGCCCGAGACGCACACTCTGTACCTGCCACCGGCCATGTTCGGGCTCATCGACAAGGTGCAAGAGTTCGACGACCCGCTACTGATGGTTCCGCTGATTGGGGCGCCTGTTCTGAAGGCGATGCTCGCAGTCATAGACGGCCGCGGCACGCAGACTTTCATCCGGGATTCCTCGGTAAGCACGCACTGGTGGTCTCCGGCCGACGACTCCAAGCTAACGAAGATCAAGTCCTGTTACCGAGACCTATACGCACTCTCTCTAAAGGACATGCTCATAAACAGCAACCACCAGGCCTTCTTCGAAGAGTTCATCGCCCAAGGTGCGTTGCTGGAGCCCCCTGCAGAGGTTCTACAAGGAGAAGGTGTCCAAGTACCATCCCGACGGGCTTCGGATCGAACCGGAGTTCACGGCCTGACATGCTCTTCTACATCGTGTACACGATGGGCATGTGCGAACCGCGGGGTGCCGAACGTTACAAGGTGAAACACAGGATGGGCATACCTGCCCGCATTTTAGTGAATGCGCATCTGGGCAGCAGCGATCGCTTCAGACGCGCGTTCAAGTGCAGGCACAGCGACGAGATGATGCCGCTGCATTCGTGTTCATACTGGGATGAACACTGAACGCTGCCAGTGAAGACCCATAGCTTCAGGCATGATTCCCTCTCATGTTCATGTAACGTGCTCATCGAGTGTGTTCCACACGCCGGGTCCCTGCCGGCCCCAACACATTCATTTTTGTTTTGCTCGAAAACGAGCTTTCACATGGAAAGGCGCACTCATCCGAAGATACGAATAAAAAATGCAGCGATTTCATGGGCGCCGTCTAAGGTATGCTTGCTTTTTGTCGAATGTACTGCACTTACCTTGTGGCTATTTCGAATCTGCATTTGAGGCGCTGTGACACAAATACCGATTTAAAGGCCGATGATTCCCGGTCGCGTTAAATGGCCCCAAAACCACCTCCGATATTTCAAGTAAACATTGAAGAAAACGCTCGATTTCAAGTAAACCCGCGCGCCAAGTTCAGAATGCCGTCACGATCCACAGCGTTACGCGCCGTGGGAGCGCCACCAGATAAAAGCAATGCCATGCTTCTCTCTAGGCCTATCGGTATTCCCAGCGTTGCCAGTGACGTCACCAGGAGAATCTGATCATGTCAGCAGCAGCTAGAACCTCTCTACCTGTAGGTGCGCGCTCACTGCTTATCCTCCTTGCACGGCGAGGAGGAACACTCGGCGAGGAGGAGAGATGAGCCAACGAACGGGGCGTAGTGAACGAAAGGGCGAAACAGGCTACGACCGCTACTCAACCATCAAACGCGTACAACTCCGCTTTTACGCAACCATTTCGGCAAAAATTCTCGCGACTACTTTTTTCGTTGTGTAGAATCATGCACAACTGCAACACAGCAACTAAATTTTGACCTTTGGGTGGTTTGGGCCCTTTGAGGTGTGAGACTGAAATAAGAGGAGACGACATTGCCGCCAAATTATCTTTTTTTTTCTTTAATTTATCAACAAGCTGCGCAAACACGTTCCATCACAGCAGTAAGTAAATTGCTACAATGGCATAAACACCATCACTCACCACTCTCGACAATGACTGCGATTCAACACCAACACCTTTAAAAAAAACTGAGGATAGTAAACCTCGCAACAACAAATAGTTCTGGTCTAGCGCGATTGTGACCACAAAATCACGTGTCAAGGCGCACAGCTCCTTGAAAGTGCATTAAGTACTTCGTGCACTAAGAATAAAAACGCCCCTGTGGCATTTGCAGATCGCATTGTCCCACACGCACACGCACACGCACACAAAAAATGATCAGAAAAATTTACGTCCACGAGATACAAACATAACCACAGATGGTCCACCTCGAAGCACAACAGCTGTAAAGTTGAAAAGTATTATACGAGAGTGACAAAAAAAAAAGTAAAAGGAACATGTACGAAGCATTTGTTCGATATTTTGTTATTCTACGTCGCACAATATTAATATTGTGCAGCACAGTAAACGCCAGAGCTCGTCAGAACCAAGCAGTGGCCGAACGGCAAACATCTGCAAGACGTTGTTCTAAGTGTGCCCATACCCTAGAAATACTAGTTAGCACTGTCAGCACTTCACTGCTATTCGCAAACGAATTCAACAAGAGCAAATGTAGTTCTCATATGCCTTTGAAGGAATCGTTTTGTATGTCTAACGATATAACCTTGCTGAGAATGCAGTGAATATTTCATCCCTCGTGGAATTCTTGTGGAACATGTCATAGCGTTGGGAAATACTTACACACAGTCCCAATGCAACTTATGCGTGACGGCGGGAATATGAAGCGTACTCTCATTAAAGCTGGCTGCTAAAAAAATTTTATCTGAATAAGGTTAGTATTGCTGAACCATTCCCAATGTTCAGGCCCGTAGCCAGAAATTTTTTTCGGGGAGGGGGGGGGCACCTGTTGAAAACCTTGAAAACCCCCTATTTTCATTATTTTTTCCCGGTAAAACACCCCCCTCAATCCGAATTTCGAGGAGGGGAGCGGGCCCCTAGCCCCCCCCCTAGCCCCCCCCCCCTCCCTACCCCCTGGTTTCGGGCCTGCCAATATTGTTTCCCACCGTCGGGACGTCAGACGAATGTTTCCGGAATTTGGTGGTAAACAGCGAATTGACGTGCAGGTTCACGGGGAACATGCCGAACCGATTGTAGCATGAAGAAACTTACCTATGTGAATTTGTAGAATGCTTTCAACCCACAAATAAACGCATCGTCTTTCTGGCTCAACATTACGAGAATGGTTGCTTCGCATATAGGAACAAGCATATGCAAGTTAGGCATTTGGGTTGGTTGTTGTGCGGTCCATAGTTTCCACAAGTGCTCGCAGTACCGGCAACCAAAGGTGTACGTCACTTTCGTAAGTAGGTTTAAACGTACTCAGCAAGCGTACACTTATGGAAGCTCTTGACACTTTAGAGATGGTGTCCTGCACTTGAGCACGAGAAAGAATTAGAAGGAATGGATTGGTCTTGCCTCAAACCGTGCATGTACTTGCGATTATTGTGATTAAGATTAAGCAAATCCTATAAAGCCTTGCGCGCAACGGACTTTAGCTCAAAAACGAGAACAGAGAATAGTTCCATTATGACCAAACTAGGTTCCCTCGTCGACATTTCCTTGGCCTCCATAACAACGACTACCACAAAAATAAAGACAAATGTTTAGCATTACGATGGCCCACGTAGCCGCAGACACATTTGAAACGAAGAGATCTAATGTCCATCACCTCTAAAGCCGCAGGTATTTCTTCGCTTTTTTTTTGTTTGCCACATGCATACGTAGCACAATCGGTAAGCAGCATGTCACTGCGTAATACCATGGTCACGAATCCATGAGACTGGGGCGGTGCGCGAGCAAATGTACTTGCGAATATGCAAATTGCACGCTATGATGACTCTGATAATTTGCATGCTTGGAAGAGAAGAGGAAGACTTGAGACAACACGTTCCTGCGCTGTGGAGTGTCTACACGTAACAGACCAAAGTGACAATGACGTGCTCGTGCTTACAAGGCACTTACGCTCTGACTCTGACCTTTTACTCGCATCGCAGATATCTTTCCAGCAAGGTATACACCTTTTCCACAGAAGGTTCCCTGGATGCTGCCGTAATCCCCTCTGAGCTTTAGTAAATAAGCGCGACCCCTAAAAATGCACTGCCGAGGCAGTGGCATCAGCCTTTGTGCACCAGCGTAAGAGTCCAGAAAGAAGATGTTTCATTTCTTCAGCGAAATGGTCTATTTTTTTTATAGGTGTACTGCACAGGGAGGGTGAAAATACCTTATGACGTCAGGGTGTCACGGAAGTGGATGCTGCGTATTGCGCTTGATGCAATTAAAGTTCAGTTCAGTCAGCGATGACGTAATACCTAGTACTGCGTCAGAAAGAGACCAAAGTTCTCATTCAAACAAGTGTTAGCAGAGCCATAGGCGTGCGCACGAGGGGGGGGCAGAGGGGGCGGCCGCCCCCCCTAGTCACCTAAAAAGGGGTGGGGGGAGGGCGCAAAATGTGCCCCATACATTGACTTAATAGGGAAGGGGGTCGCTGCGACGAGCCTTCGCCCCCCCCCCCCCCCCCTGAAGGGGAACCCTGCGCACGCCTATGAGCACAGCCCTTGTGAAGTCCCCGCCTTGGTGAGCGTCTTGAGCCCGATTCAGAATGAATTGCGATATGCTACTGAACTGTCGCTACTCGGAGTGACCTTTAGAATCCGCTGAAAGCTCCGAGAAGAAACGGGTGGTGGGTTGATTTGAACACTGTAATTGACAAAGCCCTGGTGCCAAAGCATGTACGTTTTCTTGGTTAAAACTCTGCTCCTGACTTAGACACCATATCTGCACGTGCTCTTGGGTGCCATGCATAGGCGTGCGAACGGGGGGGGAGGGAGGGGGGGGGTTGGCAAAGGGGGGCCGCCCCTTCTAGTTGCCTAGAGGGGGGGGACGCACAGTTTGCCACATACTTTGCCTTAACAGGGGGGGGGGGGTGCTGCGAAGAACCTTCGCCTAGAGTTACTGTATATAGCATATATACTAACAGTACCTTCTCCCCCCCCCCTCCCCCCCAACCTAATGGGAGCACTGCGCACGCCTGTGGTGCCATGCAAACAACCCGTCACGTTGTTTTGGTATTAATACTACTTAACACGTCATTGTAAAGATCACACCTACCGCGAACTTCTCGGTGAGCATGAGCTACAAAACACACATATCTCATGTATCTATGGTGTTTCCCATGAAAAATTCGTGAACACGGGGTTCAAGGCTGCAGCCTTGAACCCCGTAGACTTGTCTTATTCAAGGCTGCAGCCTTGAAGAAGACAAGTCTGCTTGTCGAAACTTCAGCTCCAGCGACGCCCCGTCTTCACAAATTTTTCATCTCTTCAACCTTTCATCTTCCCCTGAACTTATGATGCCCATGATGTTTCCTACATTATATGATCTCGCATGAGGGTGGCTATTTTTCCGTTGTGATCTGATATGTTCATATTACTGGACATTGGAGATATGTAAGGTGCGGTCATGGTGCGAATGTAAAAAAAAACAAAAAAAACAAAAAAAACGAAGTCTATTTAATGAATATCGCCGTGCGGCTGATTACTGTCACCCTTCATGGAAATGGTACGCCTGCTGTCTTGCGATAGGTTACGAGCCTAATCCATTTTTACCGGCATATCGGATAAGCTTGGTCATTCTTAATCACGATGTGCCATTAGAGAATGACTGGTATGAGATACACAACATCAGATATAGACTATACTCAATAATCACTTTCTTTTCTCAGAAAATATTGAGCACATCGAGATATTTTTGATCACCTCAGTCACACTGGCCGATTGGGCTACGAGAAAGGAGCACAAGTAATAAACCGTAATTCTAAATACTGAGTACTTTGAAAATTCAAAGCGAGCTCATGAAGGAGCGCATGCCTTATCTATATTTTAATACAACGACACAAACTAGCACCTAAAACGCTAGCACCCCATTAATTACAGAAGTGACACTCACACAATTTCACTTACTATTGTATGAATTTACTACTGCGCCTGCTAACTGGTCTTCCGTAAAGTGAGAGAAATTACAGTATCGATGTTCAACAACGCACAACCTTTCTTGACAGCAACGAAGAAAAGCGTTGATAGCAAGAACAACGGTTGATAAGACGATGTCCTTAAAAGGTAAGCGGCTGACCTTACACATCCGCTCCATGCGTACCATATCTAGATGGAAGACCTTTTGTATTGACCGAGATCTTGGGTCCATGTTCATTTACATCATGGCTGCGCAAAATTCACAACATGCGCTGGGAATAAACCAGGTTCAGAGGACAGTTTGCCCACGGGGTTTAGAATTGCAGTAGTTCGGAAATTTCGGTGCAGATGAACACCTGACTTCCTTCTTTCCTCATCTGCTAAAGTCATTTGAACCTCTTTCCTCTGTGCAGGGTTGCCAACTGGACTTAGTCCTTGCTAACCACACCTGCATTTAACTTATCCTGTTATCTTAGTTATGAGCAACATCTGTCCACCATATCTTACAAGACTACGCTCCCTATAGAGAATGTATGTAGGATCAGTCTCGCCAGCAGACTGCATCTGGTGTGGAGTTTTGATTTTCACTACGAAACACGCGCAAAAAACAGCAACAAGTTTTGCAAACAATCAACCAACCAACAAGAAAAAAAAACAGTCCTTTCACTACGGCGTATGGTCATGCACTCCCATATCGAACAAATCTGCTACCCGACAGTTCATGTCTGTACAAAACTGGATCTGGAGCCCAGCTGATGGTCGCCACATGTAACAAGAAAAAAAATGTATTTATAAAAAAAACTGCAGAAAGCCCTCATAAGCACAGCCTTTTGTCGCAGCTTCAGCGTCTCGCATTCTTACTTCTCGGCAGGAGTCTCGGCTAAGTGATTCGCGGTGGAAAAGCCGCAAATCCAACGTTTTCTGTTGGAAGTTCACACTCAACGAATTTTGCAGCATACCGAAGTCGTTAGTGATCGGTGTTCTGTCAGGTTTCACTTGGGTCCCATGTCTGCGAAGTCAGCGATACACCTTTCAACACGTAGTGCGTGCTTTCAACGTATACGTGTTGACGGGGCTTTCACGGCGTTAGTCATGCCAGTATTTATAAACTGAGCCGCACGCCGCGGTTTATAGTAGAACAAGAAACTTTGTATAGCTAGCTGTACATGTGTGAAAAAAAAAGAATCAGGCAGTATGGACGCCTATCGCACTGCACAAAAGAAGCAGGTGTTTCCGAGGGCTTTGTAGCAATCATCCACGTCGACCACACATCCCTTTCACACGGACATTTAGCATGTTGGCGACCATCAGCTAGCGCTTGCATTGCACAAGAAACTTTGTTCGTAACGCGCTGCAGTTCCCAACTAAGAGTCCACGGCTCACGTCACGTGGTACATGCCGTCGACGAGGAAGTCCATCTTGGAATAGTGCCTCCTCTGCCACACGTCGAGAATTCTTCGGCCAATAAGGCCCATAACGACGAAGATTAGGAGAAGGCCGAGACACAGGCCTATCACTAGGCTTATGGAGGGAGACGCCTTGGTGGCCGTCAGGTCGACGTTCAACGTCGTGGGCGCGAAGATCTGGATGGGTCCTCTGAGGTCGTTGGTCTTGGCCGCCGCGTCGGTCGACTTCTCGGTCGCGTTCGGGCTCTGGGTAGTGACGCTGGTCGCGTTCGTCGCCGGGTTTGAGGCCTTCATGGGGGAGCCGACAACCTCGACCACCAGGCGTCGCCTTCGAAGGTGTTTCGTGGGAAGGATCTTCTTCATGGAAGCCTCCAAAGCAGACGACACCGTCGTGGTGGTGCTGGTCGTCCCTTCGGTAGACGTAGACGCTACGGGAATGTCGGAATACGCTGGTGGAGACATGTCGTCGCTGGCGGGCGTGGTGGAGGACGATCGGGGAGACGATTCTGTCGTTGAAGACGTCACCGACGGTGTCGCCTCAGAAGCGTGATTGGCACTGTCCGTAGACGAAGCTGTCTCTTCGTGAAGTTCGGAGTGAGTCCTAGACTCGGCCACGTGGTTAAGTAGGTCTAATATGCCGCTAAGCCCTAGAGGTGCCCGCGTCGTGGACGTCGTGGAAGCGTTCACAGCGGACGCTGCTGTGACGCTCTCCGTCGTCAGGGCGGGGCTGTTGGCGTCGCTGTCTTCCGTGTTGAGCTTAATAGCCGACGCAACGGTCGCCGTCGACTTGTCCCCGAAGGCTGCCGTGGTGACTTTGGCGGTTGTCACTTCAGCGACGAACGGTAACGTCGTATCGGGAGTCGGCGACGACGTCGAACTCGACGAGGAATTGGCGGAGGACAGATTACCGGTGTGCACCTCGACGTTGCTGTACTTTGGCCACCCGGCAACGACCCGTCTTAGAAAGGCGGTTGCCGTTCGGTCCAGGCTAAGAAGCCTGGCTGACTTCTTGAAGATGCATTTCTCTGGCGGGTT